>KZ345011.1:174295-193071 GCA_002352805.1 Teladorsagia circumcincta
GGTAATGTCCCATGCGGCGAAAAAAGCCAAAACCTGCGATGTCGTCAACGTGTTAAACCATTGCCACAGGACCACTAGTTTATTGCCCGTTATTGCCCGACCAGTAGCAGAGATTAAACCATTCTCCCTGCAACAGCGTCCATTCGAGGATCTTGAAAGATAATCGTTGGTTTCAGTCTTCTCAGATGGACTTGCAGCAGAAACCTCCGAGTTACGGGCCGCAGTAGTGTCAGCAGCATATGCTGCCGACACGCCCATTCGTCCGTGATTAGCTACCACCACATGGGTTACTGTGTGCAGACACGAACCAGTCAATCATAGACTGATGGGCGCGCCTGCCACATATGCTACTAACACTGCTGCTTCGCGTAACTCGAAGGTTTATGCTGCGAGTCTATCTAAGTTGGTTGATTTTGATTCGCAGCTAATTATCCCATTGCGCATTCGACCTGTGCAACATCTTGGCTAGCGGTCTCGATGCTTCCTCTGACATACCGACATATTTTGCAATGACACTAATTTGATTCAAAGCAATTTGAACTCGAACAAGTACCGGAGAGGAATTATGGGGCAATAGGAATAGGTGTGGAGTTTCCTGGCGCTGTCCGCCCACTGACTTCTAAATATTGACTAATGTATAGTAAAATATTTCTGTTGAAATACAACTTAGAGTGGGCCTGCAGAAACTTCCTATTTTTGTATTTCCTTTATTTCGACATTCGGCTTCTTAATTTTCGTCCTGGTTTTTAACTCGTTTTCAAGTCTTGCCTAGTTGGTTCGCTTGCAAACGTTTATGTTCACTAATTTTATTGATTTTCGACAACTATTTTTATGTTCACAACCTGAGCTCAGCATAATATTCATAATACAAAGAGCAGATTCGACTTTCTAACAATGGGAAAGCAATATTATATGTCCTTCTTGTCTTCCCTGCCCCTCGTAATTCTACTGTTTTGTAACATATAGCCACTCGCCCCCCCCCTTACCCTTAGCTCCTGATGGAACATATGGGATCCACAGTTCACAATTCTTGGGCAGTGGTGCGCGTTTCAGGTTTAGGTTAAGGTTTAGACGTAATTTTTGCAGTGGACACAAAAATGCAATATTATAAATCCGAAATTTTTGCTGGTATCAACTTTTATGGCACACATCCCTTCTGAGTGAAGCTCCGCTGGGTTTTGGGCTTCCATGCCCAAGCTTCTCCCATCCTCAACCTTACCGAACTTTTCAGGTAATGCCGAATTTCGTCACACACTCAGATTTAGGCAAACGGGCGCTTATGTCGCAGGGGTAGTGGAGGGGGGAGAGGAGAGAAGGGAATTCAAGTTAGTGAGCCACTTAACTAAGCCTCAAAAGGGGGAAGATATTCTGTGAGAGGATGTGAGGAATTATTGTTCTCTCTGAAGTTTCTTTCCTCTCCCTAGCCTAGTCCCTGTTTCAGCTACCACGTTTTTTGAATAGCCTGTCTCCAGTGTTGCTCTGAGGCCATGAGCCGCGACAGACATAGCTCCTATGAAAACATACAGTATAAAATATGGAGTTTAAAGAGAAAGTTAATCAGTAGTTCTACTTTATTGTTATACTTCGACTCATTTTTAAAGCCCGCACATATTCTTGTTGATAGTTGTGGCCGCCATGGTATCTTGGCCGACCATTTACTGTATATAAGCAGACGATGTGTGACGAAGACATGCCGGGGACTAAGCGATCAAGTGAGAACTTGTTCGTGTAACGCCTTCAGTTAGATGTATCACCTCTCGAATAGCACCTGCAGTTCCATCGCGCTTATCTACGCCCTACGTCTTGCTACAGAAGCGAGGTACCCGACAGGAGGCCCGTCGCGCGGTGTCGTAGGGCGACCTATGCGATATGAGAAGTGGTATGATACCCTCCTTAAATTAACGCTAAATCGATGCAGTGCGCGCTTCAACTCGGCCACTGACCCGTCTGCATCTCTGCCATTTCGTCGCGCGAGGAGCCTTCGTCGAGCACTCACAAAAGCGCGCTCACGTGTTGTGAACTTTACACTGGCGCGATACCAGTTACACTGGAAAGCGTTGAAAACGGAATTGAAAGAGGGAGGGGAGACAGTTCTTGTAAGCTTATACCCAGTGCTGGAGAACACTTCATCGGGCTATCCACCACAATATAAGATAACACGTAACCGACTTATTTCGAGCGTACTTTGATAAGAACCGGTGATGCCCCTTTTCTTGGTTCAGAATGGTTTTCTTGGACCATTTAAGATTAAAATATGGAGGCACTTCAGCGGTCCTTCCACACTACGACACTTTTCAGAAGTACATACATTTTGAATAAGTCGATGACGTTTCATGAGCGTTTTTCGCATACCGGAGCGCCTTCTTCCCCCCCCCCCCAAGTTCCAGTTCTCCTTAGTACTTTCATTAGGCAAAAAAACAGCCAGTTTTAGGAACACTTCTCGCGAGTTCCTTCTTCAACCATTCCTTTCCTTTTTTTGCTGCTGCACTTGGCACCTCCACTTTCATCTGGTGACGCCAGCTTATCAGTCGACGACGCTACTTTGGAATGATCAGGCTCTTCCTTTTCACTGTCTGTTTACATAATCTAACACTTTATTGAATATATATCGGTGAGATAGACATCTGTCGAGTGGTTCGCAGTACGCTTATCACACTATTCCTTGTGAGTGACTAGTCACAGTAAGGATCACCTTCACGGAACTGAAATACTCAAAGTACACCATCGAAAACAATGGCATTTGATAAGAGGATTTGTCAATAATCAATGAACAAAGCCATGTACAAAGCAGAATGCATTGACGCGCTCTGAGTGGCAATTATTCTGAGAAAAATTGAGTAAAAGTATCGCACCGCTGGAGGCACATAGTGCTCCGTACCGTAGGCCGAATACCCAGCATGGCCACACTCGTGTTCACCGCTCCAGTCTGAAACATGGACTTATTTGTTATAAAATGATTGCTTCATTTACTTGCGACTTGTTTTGAGGATTTCCGCTACATTAATGTCGTTGCTAACCATTTGACGACCGCATGGCTCGCTGGCGGGCCACGGCAGAAAATTCCTGGACGATCGCCTATTTCGATAATTTTTCAGTTCTTTAAGCAATGAATGGTAAGGGACCCATTCTGCAACCTGGCGCATAGAATGGTTCGGAAATCGATTCTGTATAGCGCATAAGAAAAAAGAAACTCTTGAAATGGGGCCACGGCCGCAACTAACGAAAAACGTGCAAAGTCCCACGCCAATGTCAAGAGCGCGCGGTCGTCTAAGGGGTAAAGCAACTATTCGATAGGCTCATGAAGGAGTTAACAGGGAGCGTGGAGGTGTTCATTGCCTTGGCAATGACGAAAAAAGCCGAGAAATCCGTCAGGAAAACGCAAAACGGGAACCCCTAGTTTGGCCGCCGACTTTCTTAGGGACGGGCAGCGGCAAGGCGGCGGACGAAGCCGGCGGACGTATAGACGAGTTGACCGCAATGCGTTAAATGGTCATGCCAATACACGCTCCAGTTGTGTCGCTGCTAGCAACACAGCTCGCACAAATCGTACTCGTACCCGCTTCCTCTAGGTCCGAAGTTCAACTATATTGAGGTCTCCGTATTTGACCCGCTGCAGATCTGCTTTTGCGAAAAAAGAACTCAAAGCAACAGTCTCAGAATGAATTCGAGGCGCTGAGCGGTCGGTAACGAAGTTGTAGGTAAAGAGCTGACTGTTAATTAAGTAGGAAACAACGATTTTCGCCGGCAAAGCCCTTAAACATGTTTCACCTAGTGGACGAGTTGTCTGAACTACTTGCTTCGCCGGATTTCAACCGCATTTGCTCTGATGCAATTAGAGACATAGGCATCATATAAAAATAGAAATACAACAATCAAATGAAATAAGCAAGTAAAACCAATGAAAAAGACGCGGCAATGATTGGCAAATGGGCGTTTCCTAAGATATTTGCGAATGCCCCTGTCAACGGCGTTTTCCTGGCTTCTTTGCGACTTCCTAAGATGAGTTTTTTGGTTAGTGACACTTCCTATGGTCTTGATTAGCTCTAGCGCATCATTTCCACCCCATAGCATAGAATCTTTAGAACTCTGCTGAGACTGTTGCTTTAATTCGAATGTAAAATGTTCACTGCTCTAATGATATCTCGCTGTTCGCTCGAACATTCACCAATGATTTCTCAGTGATGGCAAACAAGCGATTGGTGAGAAGACCAACAAACATTCGCCGATTCATCCACACAAGACCGCTTCTTGGAGTTGACTATTGGAAAACGTGAACAGCTGACCGACTCCGAAGTCGAAGCCGGAGAAGACGACTCTGTCGATAGTCACATCGCCTTTTAATCCCAGAGCTTTCACATAGTCCAAGCGCAAACGGTGATTGAAGTTAGACAGTGGATAACCATTCACGTCAATCTGAATACAAAATCAAGTAGAAAAAAATCCATGACCAAAAAGCTCCCAATTGCCTTGAAGGCAAGATTCGGGATTGGACCCATTTGATATGCCTGTACTGTGGCTAAAGTGCTAGGTACGCAAGAGCAGAGGTTTCGCTACTTTCCTAGGTCGGCAGACGTTTGGCAGACTCTGCCAGTTCTGTCATAACCCGCCCATTCGTCGATCCCTTTGCAGTGTTGATATGCTATGTATGCTCTCTCTACTTGTACCTATGCTCTTTCTACTTGTAGTTCTCTACCACTCTTGCGCTCACATTATCTCTCATCTCCCTGCCGGTCGTTTGCACTTTTCCGCAGCTTAGAGCAGAAGGCTTGTATTTCCTGTGCATTTCACGATATTTTTTTCTTTTCTTCTCTTCTGATGGTCCACCCCTCACCTCTACTTTCACATTTGAGTGGAATCACCACATCAATTCTATCCTGAATCTTGCATTTAACAGAAATTCCTGTTCATTCGGTAGTTTCCCCAGATTCTGCGCAGTGCAAGATGTTGTGCTACTTTTCTTTACTGAATGGCTATACAACCTTCTTCCTACCTGGTAGTACTTCTGCTCGACGCGAATACGGATAGTGAAGGGGTCGTCACTATGGAGCGGATTATCGACTCTGACCTAAAGTTTCAATAGTATACTATTTAGCGAAGCAACAGAGTCAACCAATGAACATGCCTCCTTTCCCCAGGATCCGAGGCTGTGTGAGTTCATTATGACTTTCTTCTCACTGCTTTGAAACCGGAAGTTGATGTGAAGAATGGTGTCAGGTCCGCCCAAGAGCTCAATGGAGAAATTTCTGCGGCAATCATGTTGAGACCGGACCCACGTCATCATTGTAGCAAGAAAGAAACTGACCTGTCAGGACCGGAGTTGACCTTACCATGGACCTCGATTTCGCAGCCATTGCGAAGCTTCTCGCGAATGGGAATAGCGCTTGGAACTCGCTGAAAAGAGAGTTTTCTGGAGACTGAATAAGAATCTGATGTTAACCGAAGAAAATGGTCTCACTGGGTGGTAGACGTTATGCATCTTAACGTAAGCCACAAGTAAGGAATGGCTCCGCCGCCCTGAATAAATATGTGTAGAAGCGATGAGTCGTCTCTCGTTATCGCAGATGGTGGAGGCGTTCCACTTTTTTGATGCCATGCACAAGCATTGCTCATGCATGGCAATCCTTTAAGTTCACGCGAGTGTTGCACTTTAGCCCTCATCTTCCGAAACCCTTGGAGAAGAGCACAGAAGTCTAAACGGCAGCGCTTGACTCCTAGTCCGTTAGTTTCAAAAACGCTTAGGATGATTCGTATATTAGCTGCAGGGTACACGAAAGGAGGCCCGTCGCGTGGCGAGGTGGCAGATACGCAGACGGGTCAGTGGGCGAGTCGCAGCACGCGTACCAATTTAGCGTTGGGGAGGGGGGGGGGGAGAGAAATGGAGTGCGTCATACTACGTTTTATATCGCCCAGTACGCGTTGCAGCTCGTCCACTGGCCCATCTGCGTCTCTGCCATTTTACCGAGCGATAGGCCTCCTGTCGGGTGCCCCTAGTAGCAACTTATATCAATGGTTTACAACTGGGCTTTTCAAAATCTTCAAGTAAACACCAACAACGTTTATATTCCTCCTGGGGCCGTATGCAACAAGCCCCGAAGGTCTTCGAGACTCTCGTAGTGAAGAAGTTTGGCTATGGTGTTAGCGGTCGCTCTAGTGTTTCATTGAAGTCGGGTTTGACATGTCATTCGGCGTTAATTCTTCAACGCTGGTTTACGATGGAAAGCCAATCAGAAATCAAGGTGGATGTGGAGAGTCGTGCAAGGATAAAGAAGAAAGAATGAGAAACGTTCCGAAACCCGGGAAATTGGACCCCTTCTTGACCCGCTGATAACGCTTTTGATGCGGCTCACATCGGTGTTGTACTCTTCAACGCTAACACTCTCTGCTAGAGGTTCGGGCGGCAAGAAAGCGGGCGTGCCGCGGCCATAGCGGCGCGGGTGGCCATGCTAGATCGCCAGGGGAGCATATCCTTCGCTGCAAATTGCATTCAGTTCGCACCCTTAGGGTAACTGCCTGTTTTCACTAGGTGGGTTTCGCCTTCTTCGACCTCCGACTGTATCGTAGAATCCTCCTTTGAGGAGGCTTATTACAGCTCGAATATTCCCAGCACTAGTAAGTAGCACATAGGGGGTTGAAATCTTAGGTTTGAAAGCGACGTTATCAAGGCTTTTTCGCAAAAGAATCAACATGATGTGTCTACTTGAAATTGAGCCGTTTGAATGCATGTTCAATTTTGCATCAATGAGATAAGGGGAGAAAAGCTCACCGGCGGCGCGGACGCGAGCGCGTGTTGGTGACGTCACAGCTGCGGCAAGGGCGTCGAAAGGGTGAGCCAGCCCTGCTAACACATCTCTCGAACAGTAACGAGGTTGTTGGCACTTTACTAATCTAGCCGGCCAATGCTGCGGGAAGAGGGGGGGGGGTCGTGGTGAAATGATTGTATTACGTATGCCACACTTTCGCTACAGTCTAGGAATTTTAAGCGTGCACTGTACCAGCTGTAGGAAATGATCAGTAATGAAATGAAGGAAGTCAACATCTTCAGTTCCCATGTGCGACTCTCAATGAATCTTGGCATGAGTCGTATCGATATGTCGGTGTAGTGAATAAGCTCCAACCAAGATTGATAATCACCTTTATTCGGCTTACGTTTCGGCGCTTTTGCCTTCTTCAGAGCCTGGAAAGAAAAAAGCCATTAACAAAATTACTCGTCCAAATACTATTTCAATCTACAAGATCACTCAGCAGGGGTAAACTACTAGGACGACGTCATGGAGCAGAAAGAAAGACAACAAACCTTTAGAAAAATCGACCAATGAGGTCCACCTGCTACCCCGAGCTGACAGTTACGCGGCTTAAGTAGGTAAAGCCTATATAATATCGGATAGGTGTTTTGACCTCCATCATCAACCCTCAGGATAATATGCAGTAGCAGTCAAAAGTTGCAAAACTTTTCGCTTTTGACCTAGCGTAGCCAATAGGCAACTGAATTGCTCTGAATTTAGGTTTTGTATACACAACCATTTTTAGTAAGACAGTATCCCACTCGTCGCTGTGCCCAAATTTTCACCTCCCGCCCTCGGTCCAGGTTAGCCGTGAATGTGCGAAAGCCAGTTGGGCCACCATGCTCTTAAGGCCCAACACTGGCCCTGTCTTAAAGCAACAGTCTCAGAACGACGAAGCGTTAAGCGGTCGGTAACAAAGTTGTAGGTAAGCGTTGACTGGTTTCGAAGGAACAAACAAAGAAATCCGCCGGCGAAGCCTTCAAACACGTTTCACCTAGTGGACGAGCTGTCTGAACTCTTGCTTGCCCGGATTTCAACCGAATTTGCCCTAATACAATTAGAGACATATGCATCACATAAAAATAGAAATACAACAATCGAATGAAATAAGCAAGAGAAACCCATGGAAAAGACGCGGCAATGATTGGCAAATGGGCGTTCCCTAAGATTTTTGCGACTGCCCCTGTCAACGGCGCCTTACTGGCTTCTTTGTGGCTTCCTAAGGAGTTTTTTCGTTAGTGACACTTCCTATGGTCTTAATTAGGGCTTGCGCATCTCCACCCCATTGCATAGAATTTTGAGAACCGTGCTGAGACTGTTGCTTTGAGGCATCTTACTGGCCAGGTCCCATCTGATGTTCAGCTGCACTTGGGCTTTCATGGCAAGAAATCCAAAAAAATCGTTTCTTGGGTGGGGATGTTTAGGAGGGAAGGGACCTGTCGACCACCATTTGAAGTCTTTGAAAAGGGTCTAAGGTGTTTTATGCGGAGGGTCACTTTTATTGTGCTTGCTCGACTTCGATGAGGCAAAAGACCCTTCGTAATATCCTTCCGTAGAGAACGAACTACTGAGAAACAATTTCTATTTCGCATTCCGGATAAGGGTGGAAATCTTTCGAGGAAACGGCAACGACTCATCGAGGATTTTTGCGTATTCAGTTACGCTCTCCCGCGCGGATATTCACTCTCGCCACGCGCGAGCTATCTGTGCTTCCCGCGGGTACATTCTCTCTCGTTACTGCTCTCGCACAGTAAGGAGCCATAGTCGAGGAATTCCTTGACCGTTACTCACCGTGTTCCGGACTGTAGGGCTTGAAGAAAAAACCTCTCCTTGGAGATAATGTTTCATTTTAACATGAACTTAATTTAAAATTACATAATTATTGATGAGTGATTTAAGATTAAGAAACACATGCAAACATTGAAGAGTAGGCGTTCTAATGACGAGAGGGACAATAACTTTTTTTAACTTTTGACGCGCGACTTCTTCGAAAAAAAATCGTATTTCTCATTTTGCCTATTCCTGAAAATTAAAACGTTCATCGTATTCCGCTTTTGATTTTTCATCTAACGTGGAAATTCGAGGCGATTTCAATTTCGCCGTTTAGTGACTGCACTAGATTTCAAATCTTGGACCAGTACTGGATATCATTCGTCGAACAACACCATCCTGGCAGTGCCAAAGCTTCCCCGTGTAGAGAACCACCCAGTGGGCATGTTATGAGCTTACTGATGTAGTAGATGTTTCAAATTCTTCCGTCCAAAGGCAGCGGTTAACCAGAAGGCTCGGTGACTAAGCGTTTTGAAGCGTTCTCTGGGTCCTCTTGTACATATACACTATTACAGTATCTCTGCTTTCTTTCCTCCCTTTGAAAGGCTTAGTCCTAGAAAAGCACAAAGTATGTGCTTTCCTGTCTGAACTCTCACACGTTGGTTGACCGCTGCCCCGTAACCAAATTCTTCACTGAAGCCGATACACCCCTTTTTGCGCAAACTCGAAGGTCATCATTTGATCACTTCACTTCTTACAGCGAGATTCTCTTATCGAAAACAGCGAAGAAGATTACCAGCGTTGACCTGTTCAACTCCTACGCGATAATGTTAGAAAGGCAAAGGACTTAGACGTGACCATAAAAACGACTGCCTGCGGAGACTGACGGAGTGATACGCCAACGTGGAGCCACACTTCTGATCGCTTCTGTATAGTATCATATGTCGACAAGCAATGGCCAAATTGCTTGCAAGCTTGTAATAGAGATGTTCCTGGCGGAGAAAAGCAGCGGTGTCACATGAAGCTGGGTGCAGCAACCGTGAGGCCCGCTGAAGCTTCTCAGCTTCAATATCAAGATGATCTGGCCCCGCCTACTTGCGAACTCTCTGAGGTAGCATACATAGCTTGTCCTACTACTTTCCCTTCGAAAGACTGACACGCTGTGAAGGATTCAATACAGACACAGTTGCAGAAGCCATACCGGATTATCTGAAGAATTTACTCCCAGTTTCGATCAGAACTCAGGTTCGGCTAAGCACTTGCTAACTGCCAGAATGCGAGGAACCCACCTTTGAAGGAATCCTTTGCGGAAAAATTATGACACTTTCCTACCTATAACTCGCTTACTGGGAACCCATCGTCTACGATAAAAGGGAGAAGAACAAAAAAATTGCATTTGTTTTGGTAGACAATCCAAAAAACCGGAAGGACTGTAACGGGTTCAAATTACCGCCGGCTTCTGTCACTAACGCTGGCAGCGGGGACGATTCCACTTGGTTCTCTGAAGGCCGTAAGCAAGAGCTCTTTTTGCTTATGACCTTACTATGCTAACATCCCGCACTTTGATTGCACCATATTCTATCTATTGTTTTGTCTCTGATTCCAAAATCGAACCCTTTACCAGTAATATTTCTTTGCGTCGCCTGATCCGTAGGCGCCCCAAGGCGCGCTTCTTTCCATTCTCCGCCCGAATTACCTTCAATGGTCCGTGAACTGGATTTTCTTGAGTTTGTTTCTCATAGAAAACCGAATCTTCTTGCGTAAAACTTTGTGTGTTGTCTCTAGTGATCACAAGTGACACATTTATGTTGGGGGAAGAACCGAGCTGTTTCCGAGAAGGATTCCTTTAAAAACAGTAGGACTGCCTGTCAGGCCGGCGCAGACCTATCTCACGTCGTAGTTTTTGGCAGCTGTTTGTGTTGCCCTTTACCCATGAAAAACAGTCGAATAAGTTCGCATGTTCACCTGCGAATCCACTTCATTCGTCTTTACTTCTACACTTGTATTTCCATGTTCATTCTACAATGGTGTGCCAAAACTACCCGGGAAAAGCCTTGTATTCTTTCCTAACATGAATGTGCCAGTCATGCACATATCAGCACAAAAAGTTTCGTGCACGACGTTTTGACTTCCGAACTCACGAAAACACATTCTATGGACAATCGAATGTAAATCGGGCGGAGCCAAAGGCGGGCATGGAAAGAAGTGCGCCTTGGCAGCTACGTATTAAGAAACGCTATATGAAAGAATCCGATTAGAGCCTTCGATTTTGAAGAATGGAGGCAAAACATCGGTAATTTGTTGCAGTAGAATTGTGAGAGGTTAGTACAGTGGGTCAAAAGGTAGGCAAGAGTTCCTAGCGACGACATTCATTGAAACAAGTGGAAACGTTTCCGACGCCAGCATTTGTGACAGATGTCCGGCGGCAACTCAACGCATACCAGTCCTAACGGTTTTTCAAATTGTTTACCAAGAGAAACGCGATTTTTTTTGTTTTTTCGTCCTTGTCGCGGACGATGGGTCTCAAGCCAGTGATTTATGGGTGAGATAGAAGCGTGATTTTTACGAGACGGATTTTTTTCCTATGAGGGCGAACCTAACTTTGTCGTGATGTCTTACTGCCGAGTAACATAGCTCAACGGAACTTATAGAAAGAACTACTGCAGCTTAGTACAAAATACAGTCACAAGGATACTTGTAAGGTCCACATAGCTCTCAATAAGGTATGGTTCCTCATCTGTATCGTATTGAAGCTTTGCAGACCATTGTACATAGTTGGTGAGAGACTTGGCATCTGATGGGCTTTTCCTTCTACGCATTGATCATTCATGAATTTTTATTGAATATATGTTTATCAATCGGTGCATAGTACTCCGTGTTTCTTTGAGGATGTCGGGCCGACTTCAGAAGTAGGCATTGTATTCGTGTGCTGCATGGAACTGCAATATTTCATAAATTATTTGCGATCAACAAACATTACCTTTTGTAGAAAAGTTTGCCAGGAACCACTTAGCCAATCCCGGGCGCCCAACAGGAGGCTCGTCGCGCGGCGAGATGGCAGAGACGCAGACGTGTCAGCGGGCTAGTCGCAGCGCGCACTGTGTCGATTTAGCGGCAGAAGTACCATACTATGTCTCATATGGCATAGTACGCGCCGCGACCCGCCCGCCTAACCATCTGCCTCTCTGCCATCTCGCCGCGCACGGGGCTCCTGTCGGGTACCCTCAAATTCCTGTGTGGAATGGAAGACGTCATTTTTTGGTGGTAAGAAATCCAAGAAAGTAGAGGAAAGGAGACGTACCGTGGGAGGCTTGTAGTTATCTGAACCGTAGGCTGTATATCCTGCATGACCGTAGTTGTGTTCGCCGTTCCAGTCTGAAATATGTCTGTCTCAACATTATAAGGTAGAATTCCAGTCATCATCTAGATATCTTTTATAAAAAGCCTTATAGGTTATAATAGTGCGTGGTGAGTAGACCAAAAACACTTGAAAACTTGTCGTACCAATCAGCGGTTTCTTAGAATGCGCTCTAAAGAAAAGCGAAGAGAAATAAAAGTACTTACCAACACCAAAGTGGAAGCCGGAGAAATCGACCCTTTCGACGGCTACATCGCCTTTCAGTCCAAGAGCTTGTACAGACTCCATTGGGAAACGATGAGGGAAATGAGCCAGTAGTTGGCCGTTTACTGTAATCTGAATAAAGATCGCTATAGATTCTATTCCTATTCCTACAAATTTAGCTGTTATCGTTAAGAGAATGAACTTCTTTGTTGCCACTCTGTGAAGAAATTCTTAGACAATCAAACTCATGCCATCATCGTTCTGTGAAGTTGGATGTGTTCTGCCCTTCCCATCTATTCTAAGGGAAGATTCCACTATAAGATCGAAGGTCGAAGAAGGGGAAACTCACCTAGTTGAGAGACAGGGGTACCCCTAAGGATACGGACCAAGTCGCAATGGCATTGTAGGATATGGCAACGGGGATCTACCATGGCCTCACTCTTAGCGCAGTCGGCGCGGAACGCCCACCTCTAATCCCTCCACAGGTATATACGCGGCGATTGATTGGAAGCAGAAAGAGTGTTCACTTGAAGAGAGCCGCAACGATGAGAACGCATCAATGCGAAGATCAACGGGCAGGGAGAGGGTCCCATTCCTCGAATTGCGGCCCGTTTCTCATGGTTTCTTCTTCATCCTTCCTTCAATGACCATCTATACTGTTATCCCAACTACCTTTCCATCGTGAAACCGCCTTTAAGTGGTGGGTGACAATCCGAGCCGCAAGCCAGTATATTTTTTCTCTACCTTGCGACAGCAGGTGCAATATTGAACTCCTTACCTCGAAGTACTCTTGGTGTGCTTCAATGTGGAGATGAAATTGATCGTCGTGGTGAAGCGGATTGTGGTGTCTGACCTGAACTCACAACAATTCGACTGATGGATTCGACTGAAGAAATAACTCAATTAACATGCCTCGGTTCCCCAGGATCCGCCACTGTGTGAATTCATCACGACTTCGTGATCATGTTGGAATCGGAAATTGATGTGGAGAACAATGTGTGGTCCAGATAGGAGCTCAACGGAGAAATCCCTGAAATACTGGTTGTTTTTAGGTGAGACCACCATTATATACTCGACGACCTGTACTCACTTGTGATGGCCGTGTTTGACCTTGCCATGAACGTCAATCTTGCTACCAACATGAAGCTTCTCTTGGATGGGGATAGCGCTGGGAACTGCCTGAAAATGAGGCGATTTAACAGTGAATACACAAAGATCAGACATGGAATGAGAAACAAAAACGTACTGGGCTGTGAACGTTATGCATCTTGACACTAGTTGATATTTCAGTTACGCACACAGACTGGCTCAATCGCTCTGATTAAATACGCCTGGCATCGCTGTGTCACCGCTTGCTGGATCGTTATCGCCGATCGTCGGGTTGTTCCACGTTTCCGATGCCGTGCACAAGCATTGCTCATGCATGGAAATTTCGCTGATCGGCGCAACTGTCAAATATTTGACCAACGCCTCTCGAAACCTTCGTGAGGAACACAAAAAAGCACAAAAAAATCGAAAGAAAAAAGAAAAAAATCCTAACGTATGATCGAACACCCTTGCGACAACTTTTGCACTAAGAATGTGGCTAAAAACAACAGTTGAAAACAGCAAAAACAGCAACCAAAAGCACTCATTGGGTGGGGTAGAGTAGTCACGTGTAGCACAGATCTGCCGTTGTCGCGGCTCGAAAGTGCGCAACAACGGCGCTAGAGCCTTATAAAGCTGGCTCTTGGCACTGATTATGGCTTTTGGACGAGTTATTGTGGCAGCGTGGTGCTTGCGCCATGCGTGGTCCTTGCGCGGTTATGTGTAAACCGCGTTCAAGGTAATGCTTCCTGTAATTCGATTTTTTTACCTGCTTGAACCGTTTAATTCTTATATTTCTTTGTTTGTATTGGTGCATGCGCGATTGCAGTTGCACTTCCTGCTGGCGCGAACCGGCAAGAAATGCAGGCTAGTTCAGATAAATCTCCGACACGCTGGTCCCTTATTTCAATGGGGGGTCCTTGTTTAATCAGTTTATCGACAGTTTCCTTTGTTTCTTTTTCCTTTTTCAGTCAGCTCGACATCCACAGTTTCATTATCAACCGCTTCACCCCACCATCAATATGGGGTGTTGCTTTTAAGAGCCTTTGCAATTGGTGACTGTAGCAGTTCTTTGTGGAAGTCTGAATCATATAAGCTTTTATCTTCAAATGAAGCTTCCACCGAAGCAATGTCTTATCGTTTGACGTGAAGTGGTCGGGGATTGTTACAAGATAGGAACGATAAGACAGACAACTTTAGGTTTGGTGTGCTTTTGACGTTCTGATTACACAGCCTGTCGAATGAACTAAAGATCAGAAGACACGAAGATAAGTCGTGGAATGCTTCAGCTTTATTTTAGGCTTGCAGTACTTCTTGTTGGATTCTTCCGTTGGTAAGCTACCATAACTCTTACAAGAGTGTCTGTCTATTACTCTTACAGTATTCGATTTCGACATCGACGCCTTCTTGAAAACCTAGCAAAGCACGATCGGAGACATACACGGTTCATCTCACGAATTCAACTGGATGTTCCAGCCCTGACGCTTACCGAAAATAGCTTAGAACTGGACCGTCAAATTCCAGAAAACTAGCATATTGAAACTACAGTACGTGGACAAGCGTAGTGGAAGTAGAATACGGCTCCTGCTGTGGTATCTTATTACTCTGTAACCTTCACCCTGCCTCTATGGCCGGGCTGGGTCTGAAAAGCAATCGCATTTCTGGGAGTAAATTAATAAGGAGACAATAGAGATTCAGAGTTCAGCGTAAGCGATGAGGCCGAATCGCATATCCTACTGGCCGCTATCGTTTCTTCTCTCGTTTTTTTTTTCGTCCTTAAACGTCTTACGACAAAAACTACTGTCGCAGTCACCTAATTTCTCCTATGAGAAGTGTCGAGTAATTCATAGGGTACCTGTAGACTACGGCAAAAATGAAGCGCAGTATGCAATTTCAAAACTAATTGAAAGCAGTCTCGATATGGTTACATGTGTTTGTTCTAATCAAGGAGGGTCATCAGGTCGGTTCGGCCATCTGTAACGAGCTCCATACCATTGTATTGGCCTCTAGACGCTGAGCTCAAAATTATCTCCGCTATCTGCTAAGCGGTCCTTTGAACGGAGTTATAAAGCAAGAAAGTGCAACTGTAGTGCCCCGGCCCCGCAGGCTAGAGGTTGTGGGATCTGCTCGCAAACTCTCCGTACAGTGAACTCATGGCAAGTGTTGAAATTGAAATAAACAAATGTAGAAGCTTTTCTGCTATAACTCCGTTCGAAGAGCCGTTTAGCAGATAGTGAGGGGAGCTTTGAGCTCAGCGTCTCGAGGCGAATGCAACGGTATACAGCTCACCGGTAACGGCCGGACCGACCTGATTACCTTCCCTGTTAAGCAGCATGAAGTTCATTCTCTGATTTGACTATGTTACTTTTACCAGTTCTGAACTGGTCAGCCTACACCTCTTCACAAAACGAACGCTTGCGTGTTACGTCAAGAGAGGATTCCTCGATAAGCTCGGAGATTGAAGAAGGAGAAATATACTTAAGAGAAAGGCAGGCAGTCCCCATGAGAGTGAGGAATGGTGCGCATTCTGCAGCGAAAAGTATGCCGTAGTGGCTAGCAAGGCTATTCCCGCACCGCCCTTATGACCTCTCTTGCAGAGAGCGCGTTAGCGGTGAAGAGGGCAGCACTGATGAGAGTGGCATCAACGCGGAAATCAGAAGCCTAAGAAGGGGTGCCGTTTCTCTGGTTCTGAGCCGTTTCTCATGGTTTTTTCTTCTTCCCTCCACAGCTAACCATCTCTATCTCGGTTTCTTATAGGCTGCCAATCGATCATGTATTCCGCCCTACGACTCTCATTTCTCTTCAGTACAGAAAAATCACTACATTTGATTGCTTGTTCGGAGCATTCTACTACCGTCCTTAAAAAAAAGCAAGCAAAGTGGTCGAAAACCCGAGGAATGGTATTCCCTTCTCCTGCACTGATTTTAACTTGGACGAGTTAAACACGGGTGTTGTCGCCTATGTGGCCGTTGTAACAACTTATCTTTTGTTGTCATACTGTTGGTACTCGTTTCACACGTTGTAGTGATATGTACTCGTACTGCGCAGAATATCCTTCATACGTGGAAGCGAAAGCTGAAATTGGTATGATTTCAAGGGACGGCTTGATATAAGGCCGATGTCAAACTGCGAATCGAGCGATTCGCTAGCGACAGCGGTCGCGTTGCGGCCAGTGAATGGCTCTGTTGGCTGTTACCGGATCCCGACCGCGGACGGAGGCGAATCGCTTGTAGCGAATCGCCTCATTCGCAAAGTCACACATCCATCAGCCTAACAGGTACCTCTAAGAAGAAAATCACGCAACATGTCCAGGGTCCTGTAAGTAAGAGTATCTTGGATATTTTTGCACATCACAGACTTGTTTTTTGATAGCTAACTTTCTGCCACGAAAGCGCTCTATATCGTCTACTCGGACCCTGCTCTACCCTCTCCATTACCCGTCTTTCTTTTTCATGAACATAAAGTTTATAGCAAGTTCTGTTTACAAGGAGTTTGATGGTGTTGCTTCGCAAATGAGCTCATGATCTTCAAAAAGCTTGTATCGATTACCATCACAAAGCTCAGGTATCTAGTCAGCAGCCGCAATTCGATCTGGATATGGAAGAAAAGCTACTATGACCCCCAAGGACAATTCTGAGGACTTCCTTGCGAGCTACGATAAAATTCACTTAGATAGACTTGCAACGGAAACCTCCGGGTTACGGGCCGCAGCATTGTTAGCAGCATACGCTGACTACATGCCCACTCGTCCGTGATTGGCTACCACCACGCGGGCTACTGTGTGCAGACGCGAACCAGTCAGTAATAGACAAGTGGGCGCGCCTGCAGCATATGCTGCTGACACTGCTGCAGCCCGTAACTAGGAGGTTTCCGCTGCAAGTCTATCTGAGCAGCACATTGATCGGCTGTGTGTCTTCTGAAATAGGAATCGAGTGCACTTTCTTGCGAAAAGTCGTGGGAATCAATCTCAAAACGAGAGCCTATAAACCTAGCAGGGCCAATTCCAAATTGCCTTGATGGAATCAAGTCGCCGTCCGCTACTGAGTGAAGTGGTGCAATGGCCGGGAAACCTTGGTCTTTTTTCGATGCAGGCGTCAACCAATCTCATAGGAAACGTTGTTTTAGTTTGCTAACCTTCAATAAAAAATATTACTGTTTTCTCCTTGTATTTTTGTTGGATTGCTTTATCCTTTACCGTCAATATTTTCATTTCTGCATTTTATCTTCTTCCATGGGAAATATTGATATCATCTTTCAGTTTCCGAGCTTTTGAACTCAACTCACAAATGAATTATCGAGGCTTTTAGTCTTCACTCGAGGCAGGCCTCCCTATAGACAAGCGTTTAGGCCAGGCCTGCCTCGAGCGAAGGGATGCCCATTGTAAAAATAGCTTGGTTGTATAAGTTCCATGTACTCGACCAGGTTATCATTTTGAGGTGATGGGTCCAGAAGGAGCTATCCCTCAGATATGAAAGCGGGGCAGGATCGAGCTGGGATACCCAACAGGAGGCATGTCGCGCGGCGAGATGGCAGAGACGCAGATGAGTCAGTGGACGAGTCGTGGCGCGTGCTTTGCGATACGAGACGCCTAGCGTTACATCCCATCCTAGCTGACGCCGAGTCGATACAGTGCGCGCTGCAACTCGCCCACTGACCCGACTGCGTCTCTGCCATCTCGCCAGGGATGGGCTTGTCGTGTACCCGACAGAGCTGTGTACATAGATGACACATGTGCACTCACGGTTTGAAATTGCGTGATAAGGGCGCTAGGAGCTGGAGCAGGAGCATGGGTTGCTTTGCATGGTAAGTGAAAGTAGCTCCTGTTATTCGCATCGCAGACTTCTATGAGGCGCTATGTCTGCTCCCTCTGTTCCCGTGTTCAGTATCACCTGTGCTCTCTCAGCAGCGCCTCGTTACCTTTCGTCTAAGCACCGTCCAACTAACAAGTAAGCTGACACTTACTTTTAGTGTATTCGAGATCTTAATTCTTGTTTTTCTTCAGTGGCTGTGCCAATTACAGTTGTGTTCGTTTTCTAGCGGAAACACATTTCGTGATTTTTGGACGTGCCTCTATCAAAGCTGGAGTACGTGGCCGTCTCCGATCAGGTTATGGTAACACTAAGGATATTGTGGCGAAATGGGAATTGGAGGGGTTAGGATTCACTCCACTGTACTCTGCGTCTTTAACGATAAAGGCTGAAGCGAAAAGAATAGGTCGCCTTCAATGGTGTGATAAGTTCAAGGCTGTCTTCTACTTTGCCGATACAGCCCCGATATGGTATTACACTGTACCCGATATGTACCTCGGTGAGAGAGCACAGAGGGCGCGCAAATACGAGTGGCTTCCCCAATCCACTTTCACCACTGTGTTAGGAATAAAGCTTCCCTCGTATGAGTCGTAAGGTGCCGCCATACGTGAAGCTCATTATGTCCTTTGGACGCTGTCGTAATTAAGGGGGGGGGGGAGGACGGACGCGGCGGCGCGTCGTCGCGTCCTCGTCGAGTTAGGTTCCCGGTACCGTGGTCGGCGGTACGTTTACGTTAACGTAACGTTCGTACCTACAGTAGTAGTCGAA
>KZ345011.1:193171-221094 GCA_002352805.1 Teladorsagia circumcincta
GGGGGGGGAAGGGGACCACGCGGGTGCGCGTTCGTCCGCTCCTGCAAGGTTTGGTCCCCGATGGCGCGTATTTCGAAACTGTCACATGATAGCGAAATAGGACTCGCCCTGGGACTAAGCCTAACAGAGCGCAGACGAACAGAGCGCCACACTGCCGCGTCGCCCCCCCCCCCCAACCCAAGGTAAATAACTGTCGAGGTATTCCTCGACCATGGCTCTCTGCTGTGCGAGAGTAGTGTCGAAAGTGAATGTACGCGAAGAGGGCACAGACGGCTCGCAGGTGCTGAGAACTAAGATAACAGCGTCCTTTTCGTTTCAGTTAAATCCTAAGGTAGTCATAAGTATTAAATTGAAAATTTATTCTTAACAATGCTGACGAGAAGATCACAGTTTCGGAGCTGCTGCTTTTTATTGGTATGCATTGTATCCAGGTGTGATTTGGACCTAGAAAGAAATATAATTTCAAGCAGCACTATAACCTTTGAAAGATGACATACCGTTGGACCAGCATATGTTGATGTACCGTATCCGATGAATCCTCCGTGACCATAATTCATGGGCGCATTCCAATCTACAAGTAGTTTTCAGTTTTTTAATCGGACTCAACTGATCTTCATTTTCATAGTTCTCGGGAGTACTTCCTTACGAATGCCTTTTCAGGGGCAGATTTCAAATGGTATGAAGTACTAGCGGTGAAGCACTCTCTCAACAGTATGTCTCCACCCTGTCTACCACACGAATACCGTTTCAAGTACCTCTGTGGAAGTGGAATCCTTCGAAGTTGACTTTTTCAACGTGAACCTCTCCTTTTAGACCGAGCGCTTGAACTGTCGCAGCTGGGAACCGATGATGGAACGATGCCAAACGATGGCCATTGCAATCAATCTGGAACATTGCTCACGTATAATTTTTCGTGGAATCTACATAGCTTCGTCAAACACCTAATCGAACCACTTTCTATGTGCATCGTTCTCTCCTCGTCTCCCCTCCTCACCCTTCATTTCTATACATTTCCGTCATCTTTACTCTCTGTCATCCTCTCACTATTTATTCCCTCCAATCCGTTTTTCTGATCAGTTGTCCTTTGCTGCCTCAATTTGTCTCTTCCAGACCTAAACTAACAACCCCAGTTCAAATTGGTGGGGTAGCAGTGCTTGATGATAGAATTGTGGACGCTGAAAAGGAGAAAAGAAGCAAAGATTACAGACAATGAAGTCTTTCGATATGCACTTATCTACTTCCTTGGAATGAAGGAAGGGCGGTTACGGACGAGCTGTCTGTGCTTGCTTGATCCATGGCTTTACTGACCCGCGCGTATTTGAATTAGCCGCTACGTCGTAACTCGCTGGCATATCATGCGGTGTGCGTGAGGTATTTCTCCATTAGCTCACATTAGCTGTTGTTAGCTCACTTTGAAAGACGCGCTAAACAAGTCTCTACGTGGGCTACCCTGTCCTCCCACAGAACAAATTGTTCGACACGGCCTTTAGTCTACCCCCTACCGATCTCCACGCAGCTCCATTCACTCCCTCTCACACTATTTTCTGTGAATCCTTCCCTTGACACAAATTCCATTATCCCATACACTGCCAGGTTTCCTTTCTTGCTGCTGTTACTTTGCCTTTCATTCTTTCACGAAATCCTTGAAATAACCCAGTTACATTCGTTTGGATTATAGCCCAATGCTTTCATAACAGAGGAAATACTTCAACATGTAGTTCTACCACACAACTCGACTGGCAACCAACTAACTAATGGACGCCTAATTTTTTACGACTGGAGGTACCAGGGTGATAGTCGGTCAAGGAAACGGCAACGGCTCGTCCAGGATTCCCTTCTGTCCAGTTACGCTCTCCCGCGCGACATTTGCTCTCTACCCGCGAGCGTCTGCTTTCTCCGCGCTTACACTTACTGTCGACCTTCTCTCGCACTGTAGTGAACCATGGTCCAGGAATTACTCGACCGTTGTTCGCCCTGAGAGGTGCTATACTACATAGCAGAGCTCAGATAAGATTGCCATATTCGGAGCCATAGCTGTTCAACCTCAACTCACATCATAATGGCTGTGCTGGACGTGGATGTGCAAGTGGAAGTGTTTGTCGTGATGGAGTGGATTATGATGGCGCACCTGAATTTTTGCCCGATTTGAGATTCGAATTTGAATTGAATTCTAAGAAAGAGGTTTGAAATTTTTAAAGCTAAGTGATGGTATCCAACTTCAATTTTTTTTTTCTTCTATATAATACCTGCCTCAGAACTTTCTAAGGATAGGAAATCAGGAAATAGTTGGCCGTGAGCCAACAGCTCATAGCTTAGCAAATATTGAAGTACGTCAAGCCTTTATGAGTCGTTGAGCTCAGCAAACATTGAACAACCTCAGGTCCCCACGATCCATGACTGAATGAGTTCATCACAACGGTATGTTCATGATGAAAACGGAAGTTTATGTGAAGAACAATGTGTGGTCCTGATAGGAGCTCCACTGAGAAATTCCTGAAATATAGTCCACTTTTACGAATCGCTTTAACAAAGTGTATCTTCCTAGAGTTCAAAACTTACTTGTGGTGTCCATGAAGTACTTTGCCGTGCACATCAATCTTGCAACCTTCTCTCAATTCCTCATGAATGGGGATGACACTCGGGACAGGCTACAAAAATAGTTGTAAAAATGAAACACTGATATCAAGGAGGATTGAGAAGAAAGAGGAAACGAACCGGATGATGGACGGGATGCATTGTAGAAGCGAGCTGTATTGAGCTGTTGCAACAATGCTACGAAGGAATCACGGCCGTGTCAAGCTCTTAAATGCTCGAGTAGGGCTGATGTGACTCATGCTTGATAAGGATGACACTTTTTCACGCACGAACTTGACGACCCAGCGATCGCATGAACGATTGGCACGGAATGCGGACAAAAGATCACTGATGCTCGGGGTACAAGGCCTAGCTATCATTATGGATAGAAGCCCATGAGTTTTTTAGATATTATTTCACTAAACAGTTTTCCTCGATATGTTTGACTTTTAATAAGCCACGGCCATCTACACATTTCTTTCTGCACCAAGGTTTTATAGTGGCCCTCACGGCTTCGGAGGCGAGGAAGGGGAGCTCGAAACACGGGGGTTGGGAAGTGATACTATGTAGAACCAAGTCAAGGAGAGGGGAGAAACGCTGGGCGAGAATGGGCCACATGCTCCCCCAAAATCCTCTCGTCTCTCTGAGGCTTAGTTTCAAGTATTGTAAGTGGCTCACTAACTTGAATGTCCTCCCTCTCCTCCCCCCAAACAACATGAGCGCCTTCAGAGCAACATCCCCAGATCGATTTGATGCCGTAGAAGCGGTCGATAACGAAACTTTGGAAGCCGAGCTTTTGCAAATGATAAAGCAAACAAAGAGAATCGCCGATGAACCTCCCAAACATGGACTCCCATTGATCTAGGGGACGGGCGTGTCGAACGAGTTGTCTGAACTAGCTCGCATTCCTTGCTGGCTCGCGCCGTTTGCAACTGCAATGCTACAAACTAAGACATAGGCATCAATGTAAACAAAGAAATATGATTATCAATAGCCTAGGCAAGTAAAAGCAATCAAAATGCATACAGCATTCCTTCGAAGGCGACGCAGTTCACATGCAATCGTGCAAGGACCACGCAGTCGCGCAAGGACACACAGTCAAGTAATTCGTCCGAAAGCCAAGATCAGTGGCCACAAGCCAGCTTTGTAAGACACTAGCGCCGTCGTCGCACACTTTCGAGCCGCGACAATGGCACATCTTACACGTGAACTACTGTATCCCACCCAAGGAATAGATTCTTCGAGTTGACTTCTGCTAGGGGTGTTGCTTTTAGGCTATATCATTTTTTGCAACTCCACATTATATGAGGATCCCAGAGTCGTTCAAGGACCAGCCTACATATTTTTTATTCTCAAATGAATGTTCATTAGGAGGAAAAAAAGCTTTTGAGATACAAGGTTCCTGCTCTTCAGTTGTACTGAAACATTGAAGGCAACAAGTCAGCACGGGCGTGACAAGAGTAGTTGACTAGTGGAGATGCTAGCGTTGCTGTGGCGAAAATATCCCTGGTGCCCTTTCCAATAAACTGAAGTCTCCAAAGGCATGGTCCACTCATAATGTGCAAACTAAGATCACATCTTGGCAATGATTCTGTGAGGAGGCTTCAAATACTGGTGAGAAAGCAGGGTTGGGAGGAATGGCACCTCGTTGAGCACGCACCGTGGTTCCATAAGTGTCCCGCCCTTTGGAACCAAAGAGCCTCTTTGGGCCTACTGCCGGACTCACATAGGTTGTGTTATCAAATAGACCATTAATCTGAATCTTGAATGGTTATGAAAACCAATTCATCAACGTTCCAGCAATTAGGACTTCTATCTGGATCAAGTGTCAGTAAAACCCGTACTATTACAATTATTATTATTATTATTATTATTATTATTATTACTATTACTATCAAACGAAGCTTCACAGAACATACAATTCTATGTGTTCACATAAACCTTTATTGTGTGTAATGACTGCAGAGCGGTGCAAATTGTTCCCAACATCTCGCCTTCAAAGTTCTACGATGAAGAAACCCTTTCCGAAAAATCATGATTCTATCCAACCCATGCATTACTGGATTGAGACCTATTGTCCACGATAATAAAGAAAATAACAAAAAATTGTTTTTGACTTGTTTTTGATTGTTGACTGCAATCGACTCAACACATTATACGTGTGTATTGAAAACTATGGATCGTAAACCATGAAAAGCTGAGTTGGAATGAAAAGGTGCCCTCGTAGCCTAACTTGTAGTGCACTTGCCCGGTGAAGAGGTGCGGGTTCGAGTCCCGTCTGAGGCGAAACTTTTGCTCACAATCCAGCATTTTTGTGCTAAAATTGCATTTCTTCTAGTAAACAATTCGAAAAATCGGAAGATTTGGTACGCAATCAAATTTCCGCTGGACATCTGTCACAAATGCTGGCGGCGGGAACATTTCCACTTGGTTCTCTGAATGCCGTCACTAGGAACTCTTTTTGACCTTTTGACTTTGACTCGCACATCTACTGCACCATACTTATCGATTGTTTTGTCTCTGTTCTCCAAAATCGAACGCTTTGACCGGATCCTTTCATTGTGTCGCCCGGCGCATAATCGCCGCAAGGCGCATTTCTTTCCACGCCCTTCCTTTGGCTCCACGCGACTTACCTTCGGCTGTCCATAGAGTGTGTTTTCGTGAGTTTGTTTTTCTTCGGAGGCTCAATCTTCGTGCGTGAAACTTTGCGTGTTGTCTCTAGTCCCCTCCATTGAAACATCCAAGTTCAAACAATGTGATTTTTCCGGGAAGGATTCCTTTGAGTTAGCCACTGAGGTGGATAACCTACTTTGTGACGACAGAAAATCCAGGCTTTAACCCATACACGACAATGACAGCCACCGGTGGCTGACGCGAAAATGCTCACTTGGGACCATTTAATCCACGGTTGCCCTCATGGGAAAAGTTTCAGCAAAATTTGTTGATTTTTAGCACTTCACCACATCTCAAGAAAGGGTCGCAAGGGACAATGACGACCACCGGTAGACGCCATTTTGCGATCGTCTCAAACGGAGCTGGTCCGAACGGGCAGATTGAAAATCCTGCGCGGTTGCGAATGGGTTAAGTAAACTGTACCATCTGTGTTACATAACTGAGATCAATATTGAAAAGAGATAGCGCATTTGACATTCCGCTTTCTCAAACTGAACAGTAAGGAGCACCGAATAGAAGGACCTGACCGGAAGGACTAAAGATCATCTGTATACTCAAAACCTTCAGCTGCAGTGAGTAAGCCATGTTTCCCGATGGTCATCCTTAGCACTTTTACATACATACACGAGTGTCAGATAACGCCCGTCTTATCAGTTCTCAGACCTGTGTCACGACAACTTGTATTAGGGGTTGCATTCAAGGAATCGATCACGGAAAATTCTCTCATTCTTTCTCAACATGCGTATGTCAGTTGTGGCCACTGGAGGCAACGTGCAGAATCAGCATGAAATCTCAGTTCCTGAAGAGCATCAAATTTACAAAAACCACTTGTAGGGACGGATGCGGAATCGGGCGGAGACAAGGGAACGCATGGAAAGAGGTGTGCCTTGTTACTGGGTAAAAGGTTCAAATATGGAGATTTCGACATAAAACGGTTGAACGGATAGGATGCAGCAGAAATGAGAAATGTTATCGCCACAGGTGGGAAAACCCAACAAGAATTCCTGGTGAGGCACTCAGAGAACCCATTGAATTTGTTCCCGCCATCAACATTTGCGACAGATGAACGGCGGGATTTTGAACGAGTAAAATTCCTCCCATTTGCTGTATTATTACAGAAACGAACGCACTTTTTCTGTTCTTCCCGTTCCTATCGTGACTTATATGTAGGTCTCACGGTAGTGATTTATGGGTGAGTGAAACACGATTTTTGTTGATGATTCCTAAAAGTTGTTCTCGGTGTGGGAGTGCAAGCTTAATAATGAACGGAAATATGCCTACTATATAGGGAAGGGCTCTGCCTCCACTTGCAGAGTGAAAATCGGTCGAGGATTCGTCAACGGCTCGTCGAAGATTTCCGCCTGCTCATTCACGCTCTTCCGCGCGGTCATTTACTCTCGCCACCGTCGAGCCGGCTGTGCTCTCCGCGCGTACGTTCACTCTCGACACTATTCTCACACAGTACAGAGCCGTGATCTAGCAATTGCTCGACCGTTATTCACCCTGCTTTATAGTAATCACATCCCACTTACTCATCATTCATATCGTATCACCTACCTTTAATTTTGAAGTCTCCGAAACATATAGCCCGATGTGGATGGCGCTGAGGCCACAGTGGGCGGCAACAGCCCTCATTCACTCTCCCATCCATCCGCTCAAATTAACGACCGAAAATCTTCGATTAGAAACCTGGTCAAATTCAATAGACCTTTTCACTTCTGTTATCCTGATTCCTTTCCCTTATTCTTTTTCTTAACCGTGTCCTAGGAATGGGCGAGACAGGCTGAGGGTCCTTGTTCTCACCAAGTCACCAAGTTACACAAATTCTCTCAGAATACATATTTATCGATCGACACTGTGCATTCCTGTAATAAGCTTCTTTCGAAGTTGGCGCTGCCGTCCTCTCAGAAATATCGATGGTAAGCGTGACCGTCACAGAACTGCAATATGCAACGTACGCGTCTGACAAGAGGATGACATTTTGATAAGATGGCTTTGCCAAGAATCATTGAACGAATTCCTGGGCTCTATGGAAGTGCGGTAAGCACGCCACATTTTTTGGGTACGATAGGCGCGAAATGTATTCACATAAGGACTGGTGCCCAAAGAAATGACGTGACGATACGCTATGAAGAAACTCACACATCCCAGCTTTTCACGCATGTCGAGTGGCTGCTCCCACCCCCACCCCCACCCCTCCTGAAATGGCTACACTCCCCCTGGCTCACAAATTCCCTCGATTCTCGTAACACCATAGCAGCGCAGCAGTCCCATGTACATACATTTCGCGCCTACCGTATCCAAGAAACACGGCGTGTTTACCGCCCTTCAATAGCACCGATTCTGTAATGCACAGCAGGAAAATCACCATAATACTTTGTTGTATGAGGGAAAGGAAGGAAAGGATTCGTACCATAGGTGGTTCGTAGTGATCCAAACCATAGGCTTCATAGCCTGCATGACCGTAGTCGTGTTCACCGCACCAATCTGAAAAATCGAATCCCTCGTTGGTAAATTCTTCTTACATCAACTTATTTATTTACCATCAAGTGGCATGCATTGGTTACAAAATATTTCAAAAAATCAAGAATACAAATGATAAGATAAAAATAAAATAATAAATATTAATAAGTAATAAAAATAACAAATAAACAAAATAGTGAGAAAAAATAAAAAATACTAGTAACAATATTTATTTCGAGAAAAAAGATTAAAAATAATAAGATAGAACTAAGATAAGAAATAATATTGTACAGCAAAAATAATTAATAAACAAAATAGTAATCAAAATTAAAAAATACTAGTAACAATAAATAATAAATTAAAATGAAAATTAGTAAATAAAATAGTAATAAAAAACAAAAATACTAGTAACAATATATAATAAATAAAAATAATGCACTAAAGGAGCATAACCGCTGTTGAAAACTGAGAACAAGTTTGCTTACTCAAGCACTTACGAGGGACCATCGTAAAAAAAACGATTGCACTTTAGTGGCGTGAGTTTCGTTGTTTGCATAGGAATTGGCTGATGATTTATCAGTAAACAAATGAGTTGCGTGAAGATCAACGAACATTTGGGGCTTTCATGATTCTACTCTGAAGAAAGTTGTAGAAGCACTGACCGACTCCGAAGTCGAAGCCTGAGAAGTGAACCCTTTCAACGATCACGTCGCCTCTCAGCCCCAGAGCTTGCACGGACTCCATAGGAAAACGATGAAGGTACTGAGCCAGTGGATAACCGTTCACCTCAATCTGAATACATATTCGCAGTAGAGCAAATCTTCACGTTTTTCTAAGCCTCATGCAAGAAAAACTCGGGAAATCCTACACATTTGAGGCAGTTGCCATCACGGTGAAAATCAGACGAGGATTCCTCAATGGCTCGTCGATGATTTTTGCGCGTTCAGTCACGCTCTCCCGCGAGGACATTCACTTTCGCCATCCGCGAGCCGCCTGTGCTCTCTGCGCGCACATTCACTCTCGACGCTATTCTCACAGAGTCGAGGAATTTTTCAACCGTTATTCACCCTGGTTGTCATGTACAGCATAATTCGCTGGAAGTAGGTACATGCGCTCATTACACCAATTTCACTTAGAGGTGATCGTTCTAGCCGTGCAATGGACCCAAACACACCCATCACCAGAATGAATTACGGTCGAGGAAATCCTCGACCGCGGCTCTGTACTGTGTGAGAATAGTGTCGAGAATATACAGGGTGGGGCATGTTACTGATGCACCATCATTTCGTTCGCATTTCGGCTCTAACTTTCAGTAATCAATTCTAACCAAAAATATTATTTGTATGGAGGTTTGCAATTCAGAACATATCGACAGTTTTTCAAAATGATCTTCTCTAGCCTGCGCACAGTTCCCCAGTCCTTTGGCAAGCTCATCGCATGCGGCACGAATGTATTTTCCATCAATTCCGTGCGAGGATTACAGAAGCGCTGATATGAGAGGGTTCAAATTCGAGCATATGATAGAACAGACTTTTCTCTTTTCTCCCCATTAGCCCATACCTAAAATTATGACGGCCTAATCCGGGGACTGGTGAGCCACGTCGAAAATGATGAAGTCAGGGGTCTGCTCGGCGCGCTGTTCCTAGTCCACTCTCGGTCAGTGTCCTGACGCAAAGCCTGTGCTGAATTCACTCGCAATCCCCTCCAAAGTGCAGACACGGCCAGGGTTCCAAGCAAATACCAAGTGCGAACACTATTTGAACAATATTTGAAATTATCAAAATCTGCAGACACCCGATTGCATAGTGCTCTCTTGATGTTTGATGGTTGCTACTCGCGAAAAACCAAACTACTTCGTGATCAGCATTTTGGTAGCAGTATGTTCAAGCAACATATCATGAAAGAATGGAACGGGAATTTCCACCACAAGAATACTAGAAAGTCCAAAACCTGAGGAGCACCAGTAATTTTGCCTCACCCTGTATGCGGGCGCGGAGAGCACAGACGGATGCGCAGCTATACAGGCAAAAATCCTTGACGAGTCGTCGACAAATTCTCGACCGATTTTCACCTTGCTTACCACGACGAACATTAGCTTCCTACCTCATAATAATGGTGATGGACACGAATGTGAAGACTGAATCGGTCGTCAGGGTGCAACGGATTATGGTGTCTGACCTGAATCATAGAAATAGTTTTTTAACACCGTTAGGAAAAAAACGAAGGAAACATGCCTCCTCCCCCCATGATCCGTGGCTGTGTGAGTTCATTACTACTTCATGCTCATTATGGAATCTGAAGTTCACGTGCAAGACCACGTGTGGCCCAGACAAAAGCTCAACGCAGAAATTACTGAAAAAAGTACTTTCTTTTAGAACTTTTAATACGAGCCGCTTCATGAGACTGATTTAGTGAGAACAACTCACTTATGACTGCAGCAGCTGACCGTACCGTAGACGACGATTTCGGAGCCGGGACGAAGATTCTCACGGATGGGAATAGCGCTCGGAACCGGCTGAAAGTGAGGCACACTGATGACTGAATAGTCGAGCAAGAATACGAGGGAAAGTCTTACTGGAGAGTGAACGTCATGCATTTCACACTGGTTGGTGTTTCTTCAAAGAACACGGAACGGCTCACCCGCTCCGATTAAATACACCCATGGTTGCTGATTCATACGTTGAATTGTTATCACTGGCCGTTCCATGTACTCAGTGACATGCACAAGCACTGCTCATGGAAATCTGGCCCAAATGTCAACTTTTTGGCCATCGCCTTCTTGAACCCTTTACGAGCACATAAATTTGAATGATATGGTAATCCTTTCACTGGTAACAAGAAAGCTAGGGGTGATTGGGACATGAGGACTATTTGAAGGAAAGGATAGAGCTCATCAACACTAAAGTAGTGGCTCTCGTAGGTGTAGGGGTGTGGTTTGCCTCTGTAGAGGTAGCGCTACCTTCACACATCGAAACGTATCAGTGAGGCGCTAAAGATTCTGAACAAATCCCACCAAAAAGGATCAAAGCACGACCTCGTTTCATGTCTTCTCTGCGTCGCAGTGTCGATCTGTTATGCTTTCTCTACACAGGCTTCTTTACCCCTCCGCACCCACATTATCTCTCATTTATCTGTCTGTTTTTTTACTTCTCCGCAGCTTAGTGCAAGAAGGCTAGCATTTCCCGCGTCTCCGTCAATTTCCTTGCTCTCTTTCTTTACTTTCAGTCCATGTCGCATCCCTACCTCCATATTTTAGTGGGATTACTACATCAATTTAATTTGATACCTGCCTTTGAGGGCAGCGATTACGATAGGTTCTGGAGGATTTTCAGGGGTCTGGGGGTGGTTAAGGGTACGAAAGACAGAGAAACCTTTCAGGAAACGCGAAAAGGGGATCATTTGTTTGGCAGTTGAACTTCGCTGATGGACGGGCAGTAGCTACGACGGCGGACGTGTGGACGAGTTTACCGCAACGCGTTTGGTGGCACCATGCCAATCCACGCTCCAGTCGAGTTGCTCCAGCTGTGCCGCTGCTGGAACTCAGCTCGACCCATCAACATCTAAACTAGTAGGCAGATCGTGGGGCGGAATACTTTTGAAGTCCGACTCAGCAACCACCACACCTTTCCTCTTGGAAGCGCCACACCTCGCTTCCTCGGCTGGCAAGTAATTGCTTCGTGTGAAGCACATACCCCCTGATGCGCTCTGATTTCATCGTGATCACTTCCATTAATGTGTATCGAGGGCGCACACATGTTGTAGTTTTGGACGCACTGCTCTGATGGTTCATACTCCGTGGGCTTGGCTTTAAGCAATCAACCTTTGACTAGATTTACGGTCAGACTTAATTTTCGGGGACTTGGAGAGAGTGCTGGACTTACGTAAGGTCTGTATTTCAGGTACTGTCTAACGGATCTACTACAGCGCACAACTAGCACCGTTATATACCAGCTTTTCTTCAAACGTACAGTTGAATGTTCGGCGCTTCGCAATATTTTTGTGAAGATGGACAGTGTTTCCTCTAAAGGTTTTTAAAACGTCATTATAAGGCCGATGACAAACTTTGCTAATCGCGCAATTCGCTTGCGTCTGCGGCCGCGTCGCGGCCAGTGAATCGTTCAATTGGCTGGTACCGCAACGCGATCGCGAACACTAGCGAATCGCTCGATTCGCAAACTCTGACATCGGCTTAAGGAACCAAACAGCTTAGATTTCTCCCTTCTGCAGTCCCGGTAAAAAGCAAATCTTTTAATTATAATAGTTTGATGCTAGTTTCGGAAAAAAAACCATGTTCCAGCTCATAGCCAGTTTGAGACTTGATTCATTTCCGGTTAATTACTATCAGTTTGTGAAAAAAAGCACTACGTGCGCCTTGCGTTTCTTAAGCCTCCTTATCAGGGATTTGAATGGCAGGACCCACTATTGGTAGAATTGTGAAGAATTAACGATTTATATGATTCATGCTTCGACATTTTCAGTACTTTCATGGAACGTGGTTGGAAGAAATTTGTGCGTCAGAGAGGTTATTCGAGTCTGTTCTTGACAGGGTTCCTGAGGGGCGCGGCTATAAGGAAGATCACATCTTGGATCTTCTCCTAGATTCGTGAAAAAATCATGTTCATGTGTGCTCACTATACAGCCTGCAGGCAGGGTCAACCCTCATTTGTTCCAATTTCGAAACGTTGACAACTTCCTCCCTTTTTAGAGAAATTCTCGGAACGACCCTCTCCCCCTACATCACAGCCTTAAGGTGATTCTCTAATACGCCCCACTCCCCACACCCGACCGCCACCTTCACCATCATGGTAGCTCTTCCCCCCCCCCCAAATAGCTGTCAAACGAGAGGGGGAAGGGCTAATATGGCTATAGAAACGGCAAACGACCAAATTTTTCCTGTTCCATGCTCTTCCTTATATTTTCCGGCAGATTCTTCGAAAAACTCCTTTTCGCAACCACGACTCGTGAAATTCCTCCGACACGACCCTCTTTTAAACTTTCGACTTTCGTCAACCCCAAAGCGACCCTCCACATAAAAGTTAAATATGGCTCCCGTTGAGAATATCGCAACGCATGGTTGACCTTGCATGCAGAAGCTAGCAGGCATTCACTGCTCTCCCGCCCAGACAATTTCGACCACGCCCACTTCGAAGCTGTTCCTAGCTACCTTCCAAGGTGAGTTTTTTGTTCAAGCACTTCTTGACTAGGGGCTGAGCAGCTTCGCAGTGGGCGTGGTCGGAATCGGTCGAGGAGATTGCAGCCGATTCCGGCCACGCCCACCCTCTTATCACTGTTGCTTTGAGGGCACAGCCTAAGCGATAAAATTCTTCTATTTCATCCATGCGCAGTCTAACAGCACCTTCACTGCAAGGTCCACTTTTCTGTCAGTGACTGGATTTCTTCCCTCATATAAGAGTCTTCAAATTTCTGGAATCTTTCCCATTTCCTGCCTGCACTTTTTTGCGCTTTGTCTTCCCTAGTTCCAACATCCAGAACAAGCAGAGAGAAACGTGCTCAAAACTGCTTCTAGTGCAAAAAAGGCCAAGTAACGCGAGTTCCTTCTCGGGTTTTACACTCTCAAAGCCGATGTAGGACTTTGCGAATTAAGCGATTCGCTACTAGTGATTCGCCAGCGTCCGCGGTCGCATTGCGGCCCGCTCGCGCTAGCGAATCGCTCGATTCACAAGGTCTGACATCGCCCTGAAAGTCCTCATTTCTTTCAGAGCCATTTTTTGTGAAAATGAGCAAACTTTAAAGATCTGCAACTACCTGACGAGTGTAAGCAAACTCAGGCACTATTGCACTATTACGACCACTAGAGGGGTCAAAGTATTTTTTTTCTCAAAACTTAGCCTAGTAGTGATTTAGTGCCCCGCTCACGAAGACATTCCTTATCGACACTGACGCCATTTTGCCCCAGCTCGCGCTACTTTGGCGCAACACCTTTCCCCGTGGATTCAATGGAAATCTAGTGTGGTGGTGATATGGCGTTCTAATGTGGCGATTAGATCGTCAAAGAGCTTTCGTTCGGTGACACCGGTCGTATTGACTGATTCTTCAAAAGGACCCATGCTCATACCTTGCTGCCTTGAAATAACTCCCCACAAACTCTTTGATTTGAAACAAAGTTCCGTATTTGGTAACAGTGCCTAGAGCTCTACAGACTCACATACATTTTGAATCACAAAATTTGAAACAGATTTACCCTTGATCTTCACTACCCCGCAACAAAGCCCGCAGAAACCACTCTGCTCTACCGTCGATGCCATCGACCGCCAGGAAAAAAACGCGTTTCGCATAAATCGAGGGACTGGCAAAATTGAAATGGAGTACCTCAAACGCGTTCGAGCAGTAAAAGCTGAGAACAGGGGAAATTCAGATTGAAGTTTGTTGTACATAGTGAACATGTAAAGTTTTCGAAGCTGATTTCAAACGTGAAGACCGTTTTCGGATTTTGTAAACAAGAGTGACGGAACGGGAAGAAGTACGATATTTTTCATTGGTTCAATTCCATACGGTTCGTAGCATGAACTGTGCCGGCTAGCGAACAATACTGGACTCTCACGTTGTATCACTACTAAGCACGCGTGCGCGCGCAACAACACCCGTCAACCACGTTTGTATTTTGGAGCCATAATTTTACTCTGCACAGTGTTGGAATCCATGTCAAATTTTTGGAAGTAGTGCACTATTAAAATCGACACACCCGCAACGGTACTCCTCTAAAAAGTGAAAAAAATTGCTCGGAAGGTCACTCATAGGGTAGGTGATCCGCGAATACTACATTATGGGTTTCTCCCAAGGGGCCCACTGCGCGGCGAAGGAAGAGACGCAGACGCAGCAAAGGACGAGTCGCAGCGCGTGCTGTGCGAGATGAGACGTAGTATAGAACTTTCCATTCAACCTGACGCATAACCGCTACAGTGTGCGTTGCGACACGCCCTTTGCCGCGTTTGTGTCTCTTCCTTCGCCGCGGGGTGGGCCTCTTGGCGGACACCCGACATTTATTTTAACGCTGATGCCACTTAGCGATCTTAGCATTGATTCAGCTTCGAATGGCGTGAGACTTGCACCAGATGGCGCCAGGGTTAAAAACATATGTCATATTAGTTGGCAGGATCCAAGTAACCCCCTGCACATGAGTTTTATGCGAATTTCGGAGCGACAAGTTGAAGAAGCTTTGGGATGCCAAACTAGCATCATTGTCAAAAAATGTCATAGTCGTGGGCAGGGCACGAAATAACCCAAAGGCCACCTTTTGAAGGAAACTTTTTCTGAATTTCTTTGAATTTGCAATAGGTCGGCCCAATTCATCTTGCTGAGATGAATCATGTTCACGAAACTAACACTGAAAACAATGTTCATGAAGCTAACCCACAAAACTACATTTTGCCTGTAACGGTGAATTTCTTCGCGCTCTACTGTACTACTCTAGAGAATTTTGTCAGCCATATCTCTAAAGATTTGCCATTCATGAAGTTTGTTAACACCTGCAGTGAATCTTTTATTTACATCCTAGTCCTACAAAGAAGTCATAATTTCACCTGAAACTCAAGACTTTGCAGTTCCGGAAAGCATTCGCCAAATTCAGGCACCTTCCTGTGTACCACGTTGTTTATAGTAATGATAATCTGGGTTCATCAAATAAATACAAAAACAGGGAAAAGCTAGGGATGCGCGGAACGCCGGATGACGTCGTGCGGGATACATACGTCCCGCGTTGTCCCACGTGGTCTGAAGTGGGAGAAGTATGCGTCCCGCGCTATCGACATCTTGTTAACAATCCGCCCTTTGTCTAACAATTTCCATTTGTGAAGATAACTGCCCCTGGGCTCCTGTTTGTTCACTCTCTAAAATAAATAAGAGGCGAACCAACCCTGAGGCAGTGGCAGCCTGAGTTAGCCGAATTTATCCACGAATTGATAAAAAGACATTTAGTAGATCCCGCTCGTGGTAATAAATTTGTTGGAGTGATATTTATTGAACGATCTGAACATCACAATATTCTGCGTGGTCGTAGTGCCGTCTGCTCAAAAGTAAGCATTGTAAGCGTGGTCCGCGCCGAACTGCAATAAACATGGTACACTTCTGAAAAAATCTGATAAGAGGGGTTGGCATGAATCAGTGAACAGAATCCTGTTAAGGGTGGGACGTGTCAATCTTTCTTATAGCAAACAGAGACAGATGAAACCAGTTTTACCACAGGAGGCTCATAGTGATCTAGACCGTAGGATCCGTAGCCGGCATGGCCGTAGTCGTGGTCACCGCACCAATCTGAAACGCGGGCATTTTAGGTGACAAAGTGACAAGTAACTTATGAGTTACTTATGAAGTATTTTGATGCTCTTCTCCTCGGAGGATAATAAGGCTCTCTCATTACATTTATGTACATGACCGATAATTGTGTGGGCCACTGTGCCCAAAAATGAGACGTGGCAGGTGGTGAGGAAGAAAACAAGTTAAATCCTTCAAGATCCTTAGAGCAACACTTCAAGCAGAAGTCGCCCGGAAGAATTTATTCATTGGGTGGAAAAGAGTAGCTCATGTGTATTACAGATGTGCCCCTGTCGAGGCTCGAAAGTGCAACAACGGCGCTAAGGTCCTACGAAGCTGGCTTGTGGCCACTTGTCTTGGCTTTTGGATGAGTTACCCTCCCCATCACACGCAACGCGGACTACGGCGTAGCGGCTAATTCAAATACGCGCGATAGCTCAATCGTGAAGCAGGCAACTTCGTTCAACTCGTCTGGCCCCGCCCCTGTCTTTTTCAAGGAGTGTTTTCGTTTTGAACTTCATTCGTCATTGATAGTTTTCTTTGCTTCTATTTGTTCATTTCTAGTCAATTTTGCATCTACAACTCCATTATGAGCCGCTGGGACCCCACAAAATCGATCTGGTGGTGTAGCTTTAATAAGCACACATTGTGCGCTGATCGTGTGGGCGGAGACTGGCGCAATGGGAAGGGAGCAAAGCATCGCGCCGTACTTCATCGTTCTCCGCCCACACGATGAGCGACCAAGAGTCAACTACGGAATGTGCCTTCAAAGTCTCTATCGTTTTTTTTTGTGAACAAGAACTCTAATGCTAGACAGCTCTGAGGGGAAACCAAACATTCGAGTGCTTTCCTCGCTGTATCCGGTGCGTAGCGCTAACTGCCTTGTAAATCTTACTGCTGCCTATGTGATCTGAGTTTCATCTACTCAAACTCTCTGCCCTTTTTATCTGCCTCCAACATTTCAGTGATAGCAACGATTGCCTGTGATCGATCGTAAAACTTCCAATGCACATTTTTTGTCCACTTTCTGCTTACGAATCTGCCCTTTCTTTTCCAATCTCTGGCAAATAAGTGCTGAGAAGATCATGTACAAGACCAACTCATCGACTAAGAAAACGCTTTCTTTCAGCTTTGCTTTGAAGGAGTTGAAAACTGACCGGTCCCGAAGTCGAAGCCGGAGAACAGGACTTTCTCGATGGTGACATCCCCTTTCATTCCTAAAGCTTGCACAGACTCCATAGGGAAACGATGAGTGAAGTTAGCCAGCGGCGTACCATTCAACTCAATCTGAAGGCAATACGCCATTACGAAAACGCATCGTATTTTTGAAACCATTTTTCTAAGTAAATATGCAATGCAACGTCTCTGTAGGTATGACAGCCTGGGCGGTAGCTATGTGTACCAGGTGTCCCCAAGAGGCCTATCCCGCGGTGAAGGAAGAGACGCAGACGCCGCAAAGAACGAGTCGCAGCGCACACTGTAGCGGTTAGGCGTCAAGTTAAGTTGTGTGTTCCATACTACATCTCATATCGCACAGCGCGCGCTGCGACTCGTTCTTTACCGCGTCTGCGTCTCTTCCTCCGCCGCGCGATGAGCCTCTTGGGGGACACCCTTGTGTACTATCAATCTGGGTAAACAAAATCGAGAGCAGAAATGCCTTACTACCTCATAGTAATTGTGTTGACAATGAATGTGCAGCTGAAATGAATCATCACGGCCGAGCGGATTGTCGTGCCTGACCTGAAACCGCAGCAGCCATTTTTTCAGCAGATTAGGAAAGAACCAAAAGACATGCCTCTTGTCCCCATGCACCGCTGTATGAGTTCATAACCACTTGTTTGTCACTGTGCTGGAATCGGAAGTTGATGTGAAGAACTATGTGTGGCCCAGATAAGAGCTCAATCGAGAAGTTTCTGTGGCAGTAACTTTTACGACCGGGTCTGCATCACAATATGCAGGGAGAACTAAACTTACTTGTGACTGCCATGATTGACCTTGCCGTAGACGTCAATGTCGCAGCCGGAACGAAGCTTCTCGCGGATCGGAATCGCACTTGGAACCGGCTAAATGTGAGGCTACTGCAGGCTAAAAGTAAGATCTGCATCAAGTGAGGAACAGAGCCTTACTGGATAGAATACGTTATGCATCTTGATGCAGGGCGGCTGCCTTCACGCGTACAGAATGGCTCAGGCCCTCCTGATTGAATACGCCCAGGGTCGCTTAGTCATCGCTCGCTGAATCGTTATCGCCAACTGCGGGCCGTTCGCTTTTTCGTTCCCCATACACAAGCATTGCTCACGCCTGGAAACATTCCCGATCGTCACAAGTGTCAAAATTTAACCAACGCCCTCTGAAGCAACAGTCCCAGCAGGGTCTGTTGCCTTCGACACTAACGGGATGAAAATATGCACTAGCCCTAGTCAAAAACATGATGTACCACAGAACAAAAAACTTACCTTGGAGAGCCGCTAGAAAGAGAGCCTAATGCTCTCGATGTGAGCGTGTGGTACCATGGGATGCAGCGCCCAGTTGCCAGCTGTGGAGATCGCGTGCCTGTGGGTCCTTGCTTGTCAACTATCCGAGATCAAGCTGCCTCTTTTGATTGGTTTTACTTGCTTAACTCTTTAATTATTGCATTTCTTTGTTTTTGCTGATGCATATGTCTCTGTTTGTGTTAGTGTAAATGCGACTGCGGCTGCATTCCTCGGTAGCACGAGCCAGCAATAAATGCCCGCAAGGCAAGTTAGCCCAGACAACTCGTCTGCCACGCCCTTTTTTCATTTCGAATGCAAAGAGGGGAAGCTCCTGTTTAAAGGCTTCGCCATCGCTTTTCGCTATTAGCCGACAACTCACCAGCTACAACTTCATCATCGGACGCTTTTACCTCGCGAAATCGACTTGTAATTTGTGGTTTGAAAACTTTGTAAAAGGTTCAAAAACCTCACCAGAGAGTTATACCAAAGCAGGGTGGAGGGGTACTTGGGACAGAAAGCGACTTTCCCGCTCGTCGCAACGCGACATGGCGCGACTGGCTGGCGCTCCTACAGCGAAAACAGCTACTGTATGGGGGGGGGGGGGGGCGCGACTGGAGCGCGTTATTTGCTCGCTTTCTGTCCCAAGTACCCACTCCCGGGTGGAGAAAGGTCGAGGAAATTCTGGGAAATGGACCTGATGAAGCTCAAATGGAAACTGCTTATCAGAGGTTAGGTTCGTGGTCTGCCTAATCACTTCGATGACATGAGTGGAAAAACGATCAACAAAACGAAGCAAGAGAACACCAACGGTTGCAAAGTATAGTTTGAAGCTTCAGCGCCCTAGTCGCGACACTGCCACTATCACTGTATATGGGGGTCGAGCTACCTAATTCACGGAAAGGATTGCCCTATAAATCTGAGTGCGGACCGTGCTTATGGCTCGAACATACGCCTGTATTCCCTGGATGTATACCCCGTATTTCATTTTATTTATTTCGTATTACGTACAACAACAAGCCAGCCCGAATCAATTTTATTCAAAAAAAATTGTTTTTCATTCAAAAGCAACATTACTGATAGGTTCAGAGCAGGTAAACTTGAATTAGAATCTGAATTTGTACTACGATCCATTTCCAAGAAAATCCACTTCGCTGTTCGGAGCATTCCTTTGTGTATTCAATTCTTCTGAAAGTTCATGTTGCATACACGAACTGTCAATTTTATTCATGAACGTTGCAGTATATGAAAAAAGTCATATTGGCTTCTTATTGGAGGAAGTCATTCAGGTCCTCGTCATGAGCTGTGAATCATTGAGATTCTTCAAAGTTCAACACACTCATTCCTCAGGTTGCCATGGCTATTTAATAAGATTCTGTATATTCTATCATGAGTCACTGTGCACATATGGACACAAAAGCGACCTGTGAAACCAAAAAAATTGATGGCGAAAGTAACACATGAGAATTTCGTGGATTCTAGACGAAGAGAGCAGAAAGGGATGAAGGCAGTAGAAAATCAGGAAAAACGAGGAGATGGTAGAAATTGAACGGAAACGGTCAATATGAAGCCTGCACAATAGCTAGCTTGAGTGCTTATAGTAGATGTGGTGAGAACTCACCACTGGGTAATACTGGACGCTCGACAGCGCTGAAATATCCACTTGTTGTACCATCATGTTCGGCGGTCCATTCTGAACGAAATCTTTGAGTGATTCATGATGTTATCCCCTTCTATGCATTAACTCAAATTAAGATGAAATAATCAGCTTGATCTAAAGAAATTAAAGAGAGCGATTACAATAAAGAGGTTGCGCAGTGGGGAAGTATATGCGCCACGCGAAGCAGTAGCTTGGCTTGCCATGATGCTGAGCAGTACCTGAAAATTTTCACGCTTCCTAAGCGCCCCACCCATTAGCTTAGCTGGTGATTCGGACATTCTGTGATGCCAGCAGCGGCACAATAGATCATTTTGATTGAAGCATGGACTTGCATGGTGCAACCAAAAGCGTTGCGGCAAACTCGTCCATACGTCCGTCGTCCCAGCCGTTGCCCGTCCTTAAGCGGAAATCAATAATGAAACGAGGGGACCCTTCTGCAATTCTTAACGATTCTCTGCTTTGTTTACTTTTTTGACCATTGGCCATTTAGTACCCCCACGTTGCCTCTGCCTCCATCCAAAAAAAACTCGCAATAGCCGCTTTGACAACAAGACGTTATAGCACAAATACATAATCGGTGGATCCAAGCTCGGTAAGCCCACTGAGTTTGCTCTCCTTCCAAGGCTAATTTGTAAGTGATACACTCATCCGAGAAAAGAGAGACCGGGCAGTGCCCGCTGGCCGCAATCGTTTCTATTTACATGCACACCTTCTCAGGTTATGTTTATGAGCTCATCTGCGACCCATACGATTTAGACTAGTAAGTTTTTTTTCTCAAATCAATCTTCTCAAGCCATAAATCTAAGTGTGGGTTCAGTTCATCGAGGGCGCACACTGAGTGACACGGTCTCTCGTAACGCAACTCAATTAGGTAGCTGTAGTGTAAGGTAGCTGTTGTGCAGAACCATCCATCAATTCAGTAAGAGAGCCAGAGGAACTTTCTTTCAGTCTTTCGGCAGCCTTTTCCCACAAAACATTCGAGCAAAATATGAAGCGGATTGAATGATGCCATACAGAACACACCATACACAATACTGCTTTCATCGTGCTACCGCAACGTAGTTCACCTAAACCGCATAAGTCATGCACTTACCTCTAGGCCATACCCTATCCTTTCTCAAGAGGACGCGTCTTCTACCGCGATTCATCCCAAGGTTGGGGGAGACAGGGCTGCGTCATAGGACAAGCCATACTCTGCGTTTCTACACTCCAGACTGCGCGAACACACTGAGAAAAGAGTGCCTCAACAGATGAGGGTAGCTTCAACCTCACGCGTTTAATGGCAGGTTCTTTACCGCAATCCTGTCTCCCCCAACCTAAGGATAGAATCAGCGGCCGGGCGGTATTGCGTTGAAGCAACAGTTTTAGCAGGGTTCTGAAAATTTGTTGCTAATGGTGTGGGTCGATGCACTAGCACTAGTCAAGCACACATGAAGAGAGGCTGACCAAAAAACTCATCCTCAAACGTCGCTAGAACGGAGAGAATCACTGGCGAAGGAGGAGGGGTGTGCAGTTTTTGCACGCGCATGTGCGGTCCTTTTGGGACCACAGGGACTATTTGAAGTCGGTCCTCTGAAACAATCAATGTGGTGCCTTGCGGCTGCACCAATAATGGAGCACTGTAGTTTTACTGAACGTAGTGGACCTCAGAACACGACTTTGCTGACTGTTGAAGTAATGGTGCTCAGGAATATACTTGTCAGCAATTGTCGTTGGGGCGCATTTACTGCAGGCGAGTTCGACAGCTCGCCCACCCCACTCTTCACTTCATTTCTGAGCCGAGGAGGGGGGAGCCATTTTGAGGCCTCGTCGGCCTCTTTCTTTCCCTTTTTCTCCATCATCAATCAACTCTGTAACTACAACTTCGTCAGTGATCGCTTAATTCCTCGAATTCGATCTGAGACTGCGGCTCTAAAGATTGGATACGGTGCCTGCAATCGTAGGGTACCACGGAAATCTCAACTCCTTTCTCTCAAATTAATGGTCGTGTTGGTTTGAGACGGAATAATTATAAATCGTACAATTCTGAACGGTCCCTTCTCGCAGGAGCTTTCATAAAAGTTCTGAGCTTTTTGGGGAACGTTGGAATTCGCCCTATCAGTTACTGCACCCATAGGAAAAGTGTTTTCGATAAATAAAATTGCCTCCATACTTGAAGACCTACTCTTTTCACAAGAAAGTTTCTGGAAGACTCACGAAATTTCACGTGCACAGAAGAGGGAAGCCAACCCAGCACCTACCTTTTGTACTTTGAAAACCTTCGACGTTTACACTGTATATCTTCACGTATTTCGAGACTGCTAAGCACTGAGCTAAATGTGGTGGATAACGGTGAGCAAATAGTGCTACAGTGTACCCGTTGAGCCGTACCTGGAAACAGTAACCTACAAAACTAAAGCAAAAACAAAAATAGAGATAATTTTTAAACAGCTTTATATGTGAATATAATGATGGGGGTATGGTATGTGCAAAGAAATAGCCTGAACCAAGTTTTGAATGTGGTCCACTCAGTAGACAATCATAGTGTAAGTATTATAGGAGTCATGATTTGCCATGAATAAATAGTTGGATTGAGTGGCTTCATCATTACTGTACTTTGATACTCATAATATAACCTGGCCCTAAGAAGAGTCACAAGCACTCACGTGGTAATAGTTCAGGCGTACAACGATATTGAGATGAAATTTCATGCCAGCATGGAGAGGATTGGTGACCTCGATCTGTAACGTACACAAGGTCCTCCCGCTGTATTAGTCCATAGAATGTTCAAAGAGTAACAGATTAGGCAACAAAACACTAAAAATGAGAACGACGATGGAAATCACGTTCAAAAAGCCGATTTGAAGGCATGTAATATTTGTTAATAGCGTCTGCGGTCGCGTCGCGGCCAGCTAATTGCTCTATTGGCTGGCACCGCAACGCGACCGTAGACGCTAATAGCGTCGCTCGATTCGCAAAGTCTGACATCGGCCCAAAGAAGAAAATGTAGATCAAATCGGTGGGGCAACAGTGGTTCACAATGAAATTGTGGATACCGGTGATTGACTGCTCTAAACAAGGAACCCCTATCTTCTCTTTAAAATGAGGGAGGGGTGCGCCCGAACATGTGCCTGAATCGCTTGTTCCATGGCTGCACTAACCCGCGCGTATTTAAATTACGCGCCACGTTGTGATCCTTGCGTGTTATGGGATGTATAATAACACGCGATGTGGATCAAAATGTGGCGCGTAACGTTCCACGCAATGTAGATCCATCGTCATTAGCTCACTTTGTAAAGCCCTAGCGCGATTATCGCGCTCTTTCGAGTCGCGACAACGGCATAACTGCAATATGCGTGGGCTGCTCTATCCCACCACAGGATAGATTGCTCAACACCACCTCATTTGGGGTTGTTGCTTCAGCAGTTCAAGAATTGAATCACCGGAAAACGACCTTCACTGTCTCTGAGGTGCATCTGCTGGCGTAGAGCCACATTTTGCGAAAGCAGAAACTGGATTGTGGTGTTAACACGCGGTAACGGGTCCCACTTTGCGCACCTCGTGGGACATTGTGACGCGGTAATGTGTCCCACCCAAATCATCCATTTTTCTTGCGCTTGCGCGGCTTATTCCTAACGTCTTTGTACTCATTCTAGAGACCATATACCAGCATATCTAAGAACCACATGGCTCACAGAAAGGCCAAATATTCTTTGATTTGGCAGAGATTTTACAAATCTTACCGAAATGTCTGTTCGGCTCATTCCTCGTTTTCTTTCAATTACTTTATATCTGTTGATAGAACGAATAGTATCAGTGAATAAAAACCTATTTGTATAGGAAGATATGTGTTTTTACAGAAACCAACACGTCGAAACTAATTTTGAAAATATTAGAGCGAAAATGAGCAAAATTTGACTTTTCACGGCCTTAAAAACGCCATTTTGTTACACCCGATAAGTCAAACACACCGAACGTTATCGAAAACACTTGGCCGCGTCCGAGTATTGCGTATTTGCAGCTCAAAACCGAAGGAATTAATGCGAGGCGGTGGCGCTCGCAAAATCGCTATTGTCCCACCGGTGCAAAAACCCAAAACGCGCGATGTCGTCAACGTGTTAAGCCATGAAGCCGTAGATGTTCATTGAATCGCTAATGAAAAAAAAAAACAGCAGAATATACTGGAAATGGGAACTCTTCCCTAATTCTGCACCTGCGTTGGTGAATTTGCGATACAGGAAATCTAGGGTATACTGGGTGCTGATAGGGAAAACATACTCAAAGCGAGAGATCGAGAGCGCAGAAGATTCCGCGCGGGGGTAGACGGAAATGCACGAAGAGGCCCGTCGCGCGGGGAGAAGGCAGAGGCGATGACGGGCAGCGGACGAGCCCTAGCGTTTACTATGCAATGTGGGACATACTATAGCGCATCCTATTCAATTTCACGCCGAATGGCTACAGCACGCGCTGCGACACGTCCGCCAGCCCATTTGTTTCTGCTTCTCGCTGCGCGAAGGGCCTCCTGTTGGGGACCCCATAGACGGTCATCGGCCATCATAGGGTACTAGCGCTCGTTTTTGCGCACTTCTATGCGGTACCCCTGCCATATACAGCTCTAGTACCCACCGAAGTAATTAGTCTATTTGGATCCATTGCGAGGTGTGTTTTCAAATTCTAATGAAGAATCGCATGTATACGCCTATGCCCTTGAACCTCCAAGCAGGGTGAAAATCGCCCGAGGAAACGGAAACGGCGCGACGAAGATTGCTCTCTCGCGCCCGCGAGCCGTCTGAGCTCTCCACGCGTACACTCACTCTTGACACTACTCTTACAGTGGCGAGCCGTGGTCGAGGTATTCCTCGACCGTTACTCACCCTGCCTCCAACCATGCTCGGCTGATTCAGCATAATTTTTTCAAAGGCAGCAACCTACTGTTTCGTTTGAGTCGATATCACTGGAGCAAGACCGCAGAGAGATCATGTGTTCATCGCCGAAACAAAACTCAACATTTAGGAGTGAATGTGGTCCTGACAGGATGTCGACGAAGAATCGCCTGCAAAACAAACATCCTTCTCATCTCTGGGCTATAGCTCGGTACACATTATATCAAATTTCTCGGGTTCTGGGCCGTCTCTCATGGTTTTTCTTCATCCTTCCACCGATGACCACCTCCACCTTAACTTCTAATGAGCTGCCTTTCATCGTGAACTCAGCAATTGATTCGTTGCTACTTTTACTTATAATTACCTATTTATCCTTGATCAAAGAACTGTGAAATAGATCTTACATTTCTGGCGAGCATACCTCACCATGTACATCGATTTTACAGTTGTACGTCAGTTCTTCATGGAATGGGAACACGAAGGGCGTCACCTGCAACGAAAAACTTTGATCAGCTCTATAAATATATTATTTTATGAAATTTGGACCGAAATTGAATTGCTGTCCGAAACAGGTAATAAATGGTTCTTTCTGAAAACAAACCCACCTAAATAGGAAAATGCTACGCAATCAACATCGCTTGGCGTCTTAAGTTATTCAGTGGTCCTTCTTCACTCTACCTATCTGTGCTAAAGTATTGGCCTGAGGCCGTGTTAATTAACGCTTTCCTCATAATCCTACAATCTTATTGAGAAAAAAACTAGTAATCAGTCGATCGATCACATAGTCACCTTTTGCTTTCCTTCCCATGCCTCAGGATCAAACTGGTGTGATTCTTGCACGTGAATAGAAAACTATTGGTGCTAGGTGAGCCGGTGGTAAAGAAAAAAGGAAAACAGGCTGTCCGAAACGCTTAGGTTGAGGGCTTGCTCACTTTCGTAATGCGCAATGATAAAGCAATGAAATTCCGAGTGAGGAGAGGAGAGAGCACAGCATCTGAGAGAGCGCCAGACAACAGTCTGTTGTCGACGGGTCACGTTGCAGTTGCTGCAGCTAATGTGCAAGGCTCTGGCGCCCTTGTTGGGTGATTTCCATGCACGGTAATATCAAACGAAAAGATTTATTTCACTTTTATCTCTTTATATGAACAGAGTACTTATTTGCTTATTTGTTTAATTGGTGCATATATAAGTGCGCTACAACACTTACTTGTGCATTCAACTTTCTAAACAATCGCTTCAAAGAAATTTCTAATTGGAAAAAAAGTTCTCTGAAAACAACTATCCACATGACTTACGGGTTTTGCATACGTGTGCATGGCGAGAAAGGGAAACGACGGAAGAGTTGAGCTTTTTCTGGCGGCACCAACTGATAAAGATGACTCCGCTGAAATTGGCAAGTGCGATGTGAGAACATGCCTGTACAGCGTTATCACTTGGCGCAAGCTCTAAGCGCTCTAGCGCTTATGAAGATTCCATGAAAGAACTTGGCACGCGAGAGCATGAACACTACAAAGTAAGCTGTACTAATTCTATAGCATATATAGTAATCTAATCTAGTATAAAAACAATTCATTTCGCTGTTCTCCATTTAGTTTAGCATTCATGAAGGCCGTTTCCATTCTAATGATGCTTCACCAAAACCTTTTCCAGGCATTTCCACTGAGGTTTCTCATGAAACTCGGTGCAGCTCCAAAAAATTCTCGATCTCTACTGTTTGTAACGAGCTAGGGTTTCCCCGAGCGGCCCATCACGCGGCAAAGGAAGAGAGCAGCGCTTACTGTAGCGGCTAGGCATCAGGTTGAATGTAGGGTACCATATAACGTCTCATATGGCACAGCGCGCGCTGCGACTCGTCCTTCGCTGCGCAGTGAGCCTCTTGGGGGACAGCCTACGAGCTTTTCAATACAAATGATCACATTGCCAACAATGCAAAAAATAACTCGATTACTAAGCACTGAATAGCTCTGCTAATGACGGTCCCTGAGTTCAAGAAACATCCGTTATCGAAAAGTTCGCCGAATTTGGCAGTGTATTACTTCACACTAGGGGGTGGAGTTAGTTGACGGCGCCCCTCAGGAAGGAGCGGAATCCTTGGGGTTACGAGTTCCTTGTAGCATGGGATTTAATAGATTCCGTTCAGTAGTTAAAATAATGTGGTGGATGGAGATATAATATTTTTCACAACTATACCGTAGTGATGGTTTGTGCTATTGTTCAGTACACAACTCATTAAACAACTCCCCTCATTAAACTCAAAATTTTTTTCACTGCTCCCCAATCTGAGTAAAAGGTTGGTTTAAACCTCTCAATATTATTGTTTGTGTTTTTTTTTCAAATTTTTATTTTGAATGGTGTGATTCATAGAGTAGTTTAGCCAACCGTCGTTGTCGCAAGCCATCGAATTGCGTGTTAGTCCGCACCCTTAGAGGGTCGTTTGTCTTTCTACTAGATGGGTCTCTTTTCCGCGACCTTCGTTCTTATAGTGGAATCCTCCTTTGAAGGCAAGTTTCGGGCTTGAACTCACCTAATAAACCTTTGCTATGGCTAGAAGTGCTAGGTACGCAAGTGAACTCACCTAATAAACATTTGCTACGGCTAGAAGTGCTAGGTATGCAAGTGCAGAGGTCACGCCACTTTCCTTCGTCGAAACGCGTCACTTAGACGCTAGGAGCTAAGGACATCCAACAGACTCCACCAAGCTTGACATGGTCCGCCCACCGTTCAATATCTTCTCTGCGTCGCCACGTTAAACTGCTATGCCCTCTCTACTCGAGATTCTCTACCACTCTCCGCGATCACATTACCTCTCATCTCTCTACCGGTCTTTTGACATTCTCCTCAGCCTAGAGCAAGAGCTCGCATTTTCTGTGTATTTCACGTATTTTTTCCTTTTTTCTGATCTCGCGGTCCACCTTTCCCGCCTTGGGCCGCTTGGGGGGGGGGGGGGGG
>KZ345011.1:222562-238447 GCA_002352805.1 Teladorsagia circumcincta
GCAAACTCGAGTTCAGCAGGAATATGATGCGCAAGCACACCCAGGATGTGGGACGGTGACCTAGTGGGTACGTTGCAGGTCGTGTGTCTGCTAGGGCAAGGGTTTGGATCCTTGATGCGGGGGGTTTTTTGCACCTTCTCAGAAGTATGCTTAATGCGTTTGCAAACCACTTTTTCACGTTTAGAAAACCCTATCAGGGCAAAATCTGCTGTTTTCAAAGGAATTGGAGCGCTTGGGATAATTCCGTCGTCGATTCTTCTGGTCTTCCTTTTTCCTACATTCTGAACAAGTTAAACCTCTAAATCTACTGGAAATCTGTAAACAGGATTAAATGGCATGGTGAGGAAGGGTTCATAACCACTGAGCATGATAACTTCGTATTCCCCCTCTCCAGAAGACCCATTGCATCGGTGAGTGGCCTTAACGAAGACTTAAGAATCACCCGCATAACGCACTCACTAGGCTTTTTTGGGTCAAACTAGTGCGATATTCGTATTTAAGAGCACTACATACATACGGAAACACATTACTAGGGAAATTGGAATTTTCACTTCCACTTCGAAAAAGTGCTGGGACGCGGTAGACTTGGGAAGCGGTCAATGCCAGGAAGAGGTCCTGACGATGCCACGCTGAGAATGGAGTTTATTTCCATGATAGCGCGTTCTATTGCCCGTGCACATGAAGTTTCAACGATCAGAAGCTTCCTACCCACGAAAGTTGTACTCGTTGGTGATGCAGAACGCACCAGCATTTAGCGGGCTGTACTACCCATGGTTGCCCACATTTTTTTTGATGTAGAGGTCAAGTTTTCGTCACAAGAGGTAGTTTGACCTCCTGAAGACGATGGTCACACTCTCTTAGCGAGAAAACGCATCGTTCGAGCGTTGCGTACGCTAGAGTGGCGCAGTGCAGAAGTAAAAATATTCAAGATGAAGTTCGTCGAAAAACGGCAATCTACCCCTTATTGACGTGCAATGAAAGAAGCAAAGAAAAATTGGGTGGGCGGACGATCCCCTGGCGTCGGTCGTGCAAATCCACCTTTTTAACCGTTAGGCCACCACACTAATTGCGCGGAAAAAAACCTTCGTAATTTTGTTCACAGCATCGTTTAGCAGATTTGGAAGGCAGATTTGAAATCAGCGTTTGAAGACGCATCAGATGGTATACATCTCATTTTAAACGGCCACTTCGACCTACCATCCTTCCCTTGTAAGCCTTTTAATATTTGCGAGATTTTTTTTCCTTCGGGAACGCAGTTTACGATTAAAGGCAGATTGTTAGAAGTTAGAAGTCAAGGTAGAGGTGATAAGTGATGCAATAATGAAGAAAAAACCAAAAAAACGGTGTGGAATCCGAAAAGTGAGACCTCTTCTCTGCACGTTGATTTGTGTGTTGACCGATTCTCATTGCTGCTAGCCTCATCAACGCTAACGCTCTCTCTGCTAGAGCGGCTAGAGTCAGACGGCAACAAGCCACTTATCGGTGGGTAGGCAGCGGCGCGTGCGCGCGGGTAGGGTCCTTCCGTTCCACAGAGGGCATACCCTGCTGCAGAACGGGTATGGTCCCGCACCTTTAGGGGCCAGCTAACCTTTCCACTGGGTATATTCCCACTTATTCGACTTCCGACACTACATTGAAATCCTACTTCAGCTAAGAGCACACCATCTTTCTCTTCCCTTAATTTTTTCACACCTCGTCGTGATCTGCAAGTTAAGGTACGTAGCTTATCCTACTTGACACTGAGGTAAAGTCAGATGTTCTTTTGGCTTATCCAATCCAATAGACGAGTAGAAATTGGTAGTGGAAAGGGCAACGACTCGTCGAGGATTTTCGTTTGTTCAGTCACGCTCTCCCGATGGATTATTCACTCTCGCGAGCCGCCTGTGCTCGTTGATTCACTACCGACCTATTCCCTCAAGGTAGAGAGCCATGGTCAAGGAAATCCTCGACCGCTGTTCACTCTGCCAGTGGTAAATACCAAATCAGTACCCAACTGCCTGAAACGGGGAAATTTTCTATCAAAATTTATCTGGAGCGATGAATTTCTGGATATTCCCATTGGCAACTAATTATTTTTCGATTCAGAGAATTGAGACTACACGGACACCTTCTGAATGGCCGAAATTCCCCTATGTCTGAAAAAAAAACTATTGGAGGGGCTGCCGCTAAAAGTCGTCAAACAGTATTTAATGTGATAGAAGCAACCTGCAGTTCTCTTCCAGAGGGGTATCCAAGCTCTCTGAACGTGTCTTCGGTCCATTCATACCATACTGTATTCCAGCCTAAAGTCCATCATTTTCGATGTCCAATTTAGGAAATAATTCACCAAAACTATTAACGAGCTAACTTTTTAGGAAAGGAAATCCTTCGATTGTCATTATATTCACATTTACATCGCCTTTGATACCAATGGCCTCAACACTTCGTACATCACCTGTCGGAACAAAGCATCCGACGAATTTCCCATTCACCTCTATCTGGAAATTCGGGCAATGGCAATATATAAGCATTCTATGGCTACATGTCCCGGGTACCCGACAGCAGGCCCGTCGCGCGGCGAGATGGCAGAGACGCAGCCGGGTCAGCGGGCGAGCCGCAGCGCGCACTGTATCAATTTGGCGTCACGGTAAATGATGTGTGCCATACTACGTCTCACATCACACAGTGACTCGTCTGCCACCCATGTGCTCACCATCTCGCCGCTCGACGGACCTTCTGTCGGGTGCCTAAAATTCTTCCTTCTCAGGTTATGCAGTGATTATGGAAGTGTTCTAACATCAAAGTGGCTATCGCTGACGGAGATATGTAAATGGAGCCGTCCAACGTCGTTGCCATAGCATTGATATAAACTCTAAATAGAAGGTATCTTGAATAGCTTGAATAATTGGGTTTGAAATCAATATGCATACCGCTTTATCAATTTCATCACCGGTACGCGATACTGCTTTCACTTCGTCACTTTTTGCATTAAATTCCAACGACATGACTGTTGACGAACGGCTAAGCAACTCAACCACGAACATTCCAGAGTTCTGCATAATACACATGAAACGAGAATCAGGAGATACATGTAGGAGGAAGATTCACGACGGCTCTTTTTGAGAAGTAACCCCTTCTTCGCAACAGGGTTCCGTAAACAGTCCCCACACAATAGGAAAGTAACTATTCGCAAGAGCTTCGTAGGAAGAATGGTCGGAATAGGCTTGTAACCATTACAATTTATTTTGTTTGTAGAATATTATAAATTCGTGAAAATAAAGGCCTAAAAACATTGCAGTGGAATATGGGAATCTAAAGACACGAGGAAGGAGATTAGAGTTACAACCCCAAATTAAACTGGTGGAGTAACAGCGGTCCATAATGAAATTGTGGATGCCGAATTGACTGAAAATAAAAAAGCAAGGCAAACCGCTGGTGAGCCCTTTAACAAGGACCCTCCCTCGAGGGAGAGGTGCGTCTGGACGAGTTGTCTGAGCTTGCTCGCATCATGCCTCCACTAAATCGCGCCCATTTTAATAAGCCGCTACGTCTTGATCCACGTTAAGCGACATGGGGTGCGCGCCAGGTATCACATTAGCCGTCATTAGCTCGATTGTTAGGCCTTAGTGTTATTATGGCGCACTTTCAAGCCGTGAACGGCACAACTGCGAGACTCAATGGCTCCTATACCTTACACACAGAACAATCTTCGACATGACGTCATTTGAGCTTGTTGCTTTGAGGGCTTCTAGCCACCCTACATAGCCGGATTCTTCAGGTGAATAGAGATAAGGTATGCGACCTGTAGTTGTAGACCTTTTAACCTCACCTTTCCAAGCTTTGTCCTTCCGTGCACGTTGATAGCGCATCCTGATCTCAGTTCCTCGTGTATTGGATGAATGCTGGGAACTCTCTGAAAGGTCTGTATTAGTGCTAGTAGCAAAGAATATACATCAACACCTGACTGTGAAGGAGCTGTCAATACAAGGCATACAGAGAACCAGAAACAAATCAAACAAACAAATCAAAGAATCAGGCTGTGAATTCTGCAGAGGGAGCTTCGCTGTCCGGAGCTTTAAAAAATGGACCATCAGTCTCAGTGTAATAACCAGGAAGAATAACGGTTGAAGAATTCCCTGACCATGGCTCTCTATTGTGCGAGAGAGCGACGAGAGTGAACGTAGGCGCAGAGAGCGCGGACGGCTCGCGGGTGGGGGAGTGAATATGCGGGCGAGAGAGCGTGACTGAATAGGCAAAGATCCTAGACCAGCCATCGCCGCTTCCTCGACCGAATTTCACCGTGCCGACGACTCCCCAAGATTGAGTTTAGCTACGTTATGAAATGGGATTCAAAATTACGAAATTGTTTGCAAGGTTTACAAATTGGGATTGAAAAGTGTATAATCATTGACATTTGCGATACAACCTCGTCTCTAAGCACTTCTCCAGACTTCTTGATTGCCACTACAGTATCGCAATAAGCTTTAGCTTTCCTATTTCAAGCACCTTTCAGTACTTTCGCTCAGTACAACCAGCTCGATAGCAACCTGCGTAGCGGTTATGTGGCCAATAAAATCCTAAAAACGAATCTAGGGAAACAGCGGTTTAGTAACCAGGACTCAACGAAGAGCCATTTACTGGGTAGTAATGGTGCCGCTTATGTTCAAAGGAATCCTTCGCGGAAAAACCATGATTCTTTTTCACCCATAAATCACTGGCTTGTGACCCATTGTCCACGATAAGATCGAAAGGAACAAAAAAATTGCATTTGTTTTGGCAAAGAATTTCAAAAACCGGGGAGACTGCTGCGCGTTCAAACTCCCGCCGAAAATCTGACACAAATGTTAGCGGCCACTAATAACTCTTTCTGACCTTCAGACTTACTGCACTAGCATCCTACACTTCTAACGTATCGTATCCTATCGGTTGTTTTGTCTCCATTCTTCAGAATCGAACTCTTTCACACGATTCTTTCATTGCGTCGCCTGATTCGTAGGCCTCCAAGGCGCACATCTTTCCAAGGCCCGCCTTTGGCTCCACCCAAGTTACCCTCAAAGGTCCATAAACTGTGTTTTCTTTTGTTTATTTCTCTTCGGAAACCGAATCTTCTTGCGTGAAACTTTGTGTGCTGTCTCTAGTGATCACAGCAGGCACATTCATGTTGGGGAAAGAACGCAAGAAGTTCCCGGAAAGGATTCCTTCAATCGCTTCTGTCCTAGCCCTGGACGTATTATAAACGCGTTATTATCGGCGGTCAAGGAGCCAGAGCTGAGGGTGCGCCATGGATTTGGACCACAAAGCAAAGAATACGTTAAGAACTTCAGCTGAGGAATCGTTGTGTCAGCTCTGAAGGGTTTACTTTCAAAGTCATCAAAGGAGGTTTCCACGATAAGGACGAAGGACGAAGAAGGGGAAACTTACCTAGGGGAGGGCTAGGTGGAGCCACTAAGGATGCGGACAAACGCGCATTTGCATTGAAGGATATCGCCCTGACGATTCAGCATGGCCCTCCTCTTCAGCTCAAATGGCCCAGAACGCCCACCTCTCGTGTTTTATCGTGTCTGATTCTCTGGAACTTCGGCAGAGTGAACGTCAACGTGAAGAAGGCAGCACCAATTAGAGTAGCATCAAGGCGAAAATCAACCCATGTCCCGGGATCTAGGCCATTTTTATCGTTTTTTTTTCTTCATTCCTGCATAATTGATTATCTCTAGTTTAGTTTCCAATAGGCTGCCTTTTCATCGTAAAATCTGCATTTAATAGAAATCCTCAAGATTTTTGGGAACTCTTGCTGTTTCTCTTGTTGTAAAAACTTTACTCCTCCCTCCCCCACCCTCTCCCTCCTTCTCGTGGTACGTCAAGGAATGCAAAAGGTTGACAAAAGTATGGTTGAGGGGAGATGGTGGTTGCATCTGAAATTCGTGGGTAGTTCGTCCAGTATGGTGGTGGCTGTAGTCAAAAATCCAATTCTCAGCCTCTGGTCGATTGAGCGCAATTACAACACGTCAATTGAATACACATAAGTTTATTATACCACATTATGCTAGCAGGGACTTCATCACAAGAAAGATCTTATAGGAAACTTTCTAGTCCCAGAACGCGATTCGTCTTTCAGGCGATTTCTGCTTACATCACATGGTGACAAAGAAATAGGATGAAAGAGAATGATTCATCGATAAAAGCGTTTCGATGGCTAACAAAGCGCATTTTCTCAAAGGCACCTCGGGATACAGCTGATGTCGAGGTCGCTTCGTAGTGATGACTGATTGTGAGCAACGAAATGAACTGAAAGTGGGAAGGAGGGCAAGAGGGGTCTTTGAAAACGCTAAAATTAGGGCTTCAACCTTCAATAAGGTTGGATTGGTACGATGGCGAGACAGGGCGATGAGAAAAGGCAAAACACGTGAGAGAACATACCGATCTCTACATCATTTGCGGTGGTTGGGAAGCAGGGTGAAAATCGGTCGAGGAAACGGCAATGGCTCGTCTAGAATTTTCGCCTGTTCAGTCACATTCTCCCACGCGAATATTGAGGTCGCCACACGCGAGCCGTCTGTGCTCTCCGCGCGTACATTCACACTCGATACTACTCTCGCACAACAGCGAGCCATGATCAGGGAATTCCTCGACCGTTATTCACCTTGGTGGGGAGTGTTGCAGTGAGGGTCAACGGTTGCATGTTCGTAAGGGCGCCCTAGTCGCACAATTCAAGCGATGAAGCTGGCATGATCTACGAAGGTACGGCCCCCACAATTCCCCTCGCAGTATCCCTTTTCCTAGTCGGGCTGATCCTGGAGTTTGCCTTCAATAACTCACTGGAATGCATTTATTTGTTCTTTAGAAGGCTACTACTCAGTGAACTTCGAAGATCGAAGCGCTGACAGTTCTTCATCGAACGCCGTTTGAGTAAACATTAGTCAGGGCTATTCGTCTGCAGTTAACTAACACCAATAGATAAGGAAGGCGTTGAAAAGGACCTCGAAAAGTCCTTGCAAAGAAAAAAAGTTGGCGAAAACAGCTTATTTCTTTCTGATTCCTTTTTGAGCATCCCAAAGCAAAATTAAAGTTTTAAACAACCTCTTCAGCTGAACATTATAATTCTTAGCTAGCTAGTCTTTAAATCTACTGCTTGTTTTGAAAATGCCGACGTAGTTCACCCCACCACGATCAACCTTCGTTGCTAACATTGGCTAAATTCTCAGGCAGCCCGACAGCTTATTTTGAGTGGGCCTACCCGACCGTCAGTAGTATTTCTGTCCTTAGGAAAAGCCAGACCACCCACCACGCACGCGGCGATGAATTAAGATCGTAACTATTATCAACCATGCAGACCATTGATTTCGACATTAGACCACCCACCATGAAATAACCGAATGTATAATATATTGAAATTAACAAATCAAGCAAAAATGAGCTTCCAACCTACCACTTCTGAGTAAATGTGCATTTTCAGACGTTTGCGAGAAGGTCGACAGAAAATGTTTCAAGAATGCTGTCTTGATAAGGTGTACATGCGATAAGAGTGGGATCATTTTTCACGAATTTTTATGACACGGAAGTTACGGGTCTTCGTGTTCGCGCGAAGTCGAAGTTAAATGTGTTGGCGTTTATCAGCTTGGTTTGGAATGCGCCATGCGTTGGAGTTGCAGTCGAAAGTGATAACAGTGACAGTGATCGTCCTTATTGATCCGAATGAACGGTTCGAACTTGGAGACACAGCTCATACAATTTATGAAAATACACAGAAGAAAATTCATTTAATTCCTGAATTAAATGTAACAGATATTGGGAGGCTCTTGCATACAGACGAGCTTTTTCAAAACATATGATTTTTCAGAAGCAGTCGTAAACTCAAGTTGGAGTCAATAGCTTTTGAAGAATAAATTTTAGGCATCTTCAGGAATGATTAGCTGAAGTAGGAGCAGGCGACTGCAGGCCTCTTGCATGCAGGCCAAAAGAGCAGATATCGATCGAGTCTCGTCCAAACTACAGTCCATATCCAACGAGTTGAGGGGGCGGTCCCACTGACTGTCTAGCGCTGCGGCCGCATTAGAACGTTGCCGTTCCACTGCAATTGTTAGAAGTGGACACGGGTGGCAGAGCACGGCAGTTGCAGCCGCAGTGCTAGACAGCCGCCCCCCCCCCCAACTCGTTGGATATGGGCTGTAGTTTGAACGAGACTCGATCGGGATATCTTCTTCTGGTCTGCATGCAAGAGGCCTTGAGTCGCTCGCATCTGCTTCAGGAGATGCATCAAGCTCGTTTTGCAGAAGTCATTAACTCCTTCACAAGTTGAGTTCACGGTTGCTTCTAAAAAGTCATATATTTTAACATTCGAGTTGGGTATCCCCAAGAAGCCCATCGTGCGGCAAAGGAAGAGACGCAGACCTGGCAAAGGACGAGTATCAGCGCGCGCTGTGCGATATGGGACGTAGTATGCTACACGCTATCTAACCTGACGCCTAACCGCTACAGTGCACGCGATGGGCCTCTTGGGGGACACCCATCACAAAGCCCTGACATTGCTTCATCGGACAATCCCCCTCATAATGTCTCAAAGCCGCAGCGGTGGCAGAAAAAGTCAATGAGTGAGACCACCCCAGAAACGACCTCGCCGAGCACCCAAAGGTTCCTCGGTAAATGGATGCCTACCAGTGATTAACGCTTACATTTTTGATCAATTGTTTTGTTAAGTAAGTAGAAATTAGAGAGAAGAAAATGTCGAAATTCACACCTCGTTGAACTTGCTATTTTCCTTTCTATGAAGGTTTTGGCTGGCTAGGGTAGAAATCGGTACTAACCAAGAATCCATGAAATGTTAAACACAAACGAAATTGTTTCGGGCGCTGTTATGGACGCGCTGACATGTGCCAAATGTTCCCCCTTCGATAATCTGACCAGTGGCCTGAACCAAATTTCCTGAACAGCGAACTGAATCGATTTTTTCCACGTAAGATACTAGACTGACAAGGACGAAGAATTTATTGCCGAAGGTAAATCATACAGTAGCGAATCGTACCAGTACAGAGTTCATCTATTCAAACTAGTAAATGCCTCGTCAGTGCACTGGCTTCACTTGTCTCCGTCGTTGTATGTTAGTATGGTTAGTAAAGTTTGAAGCGGAAGAAAAGCAGAACGAATCCAAATATACTGTTGTAGAACGACTTCACAAAGGGTGCACGTAGAGTAAGTAGATCCACATCAAAGAATCAGGCTGCGACTTCTGCAGAGGGAGCTTCGCTATCCGGAGCTTTCTGAAAATGAAGCATAAGTTTCAATGTACGAACAAAGGTGAATAACGGTCGAGGAATTAGTCGGCTATGGGTCTCTACTTTGCGAGAGTAGTGTCGAGAGTGAAGGTGCGTGTGGAGAGCACAGACGGTAGCGAAAGTAAATATCCGCGCGGGAGAGCGTGACTGAACAGGCGAAAATCCTCGACGAGACGTCGACAAATCCCCGACTGATTTTCACCCTGGTACTAACATGCATCACAAAAGTGTTTGAATGAACTTGAGATGAATGAATTGAACCGAGATGGACAGAAAACAGAGGAGAAGCAAGCTTATGCTCCGTTTCTTCCCGAGCATATAATCAGTTTAAAATATTCTTTCTTACAACCTCTGGAGCTGGACGCTCTGGCTCGTCTTCGAAGTCCTTGTCGGGTAACTGCAAAGGAATCGCTTGAACTGGTGGGCGAGCTGCGTCTCCTTCGGCTTTCACTTGTTCAACGTACTTGGGAGGCTCGAGGTTCTTCCTGGAACAGTTCCACATTGTGGGAAACTCACTAACGAAAAGGGACAGATTGTTGAGTAACGCTTACCTAAGCTGCTCGAGCTCTTCGTTCTCTTTCCTGCCCCACTCTGGCGGTGGTCGAGCGGTTCCGTGGGCGATGGTTGGCGGCTTCTTGATGACTGGATGCTCGAACAGCTCTCGGCGATCTCCGTATGACCTGAACAATTGGTCTCTTGCTGAATTGGGACCAGAAGGGGGTGAGAATAAAAAGGCAATCTCAGACCTTCTGTCAATCTGACGGTCGAATTTGGAAGCGGTAGTGATCTTTGGAGGATGTTGAGATGAAGCGGCTTCTTCAGGATCAAGTCCCTTCTTGAGCGCCTTGTTCCTGGCAACCTGACGTTGACGTTCGTGCAGCTCTTTCATCTGTTAAAATCAATATTTATGTAGCTCCGTAAAAATCAATTCATCACTACTTACGTCATATTCCTGACGCTCATGGCGCTTCTCTAGATCGTACTTATCGGCCTCCAATTTACAGATTCGGTTATGCAACGTTTTGATTCGCTCCTTCAGATCATTCGGAAGCAGCGACGAGATGTCCACCGAACGGCAAACGGCCGCCAAGAACGCTGCCTTGGCTTCTTCTTGCTGTTCCTTAGATTGTCCATCTTGCTTTGCTCCCTTAATTAAACGTCATTTCAACAAGTTCTGTGTACGTTGAATATATGTAGGTGTCAAGGAGGGTGAATAACGATCGAGGAATTTCTGGCTGGCTCTGACTGTGCGAGAGTAGCGTCGAGAGTGAATGTACGCTTGGAGAGCATAAACGGCTCGCGAGCGCCGAGAGTGACTGTGCGCGCGTGAGAGCGCCATTGAACCGGCGGAAATTCTCGACGAGCCGTTGCCGTTTCCTCGATTGATTTCCACCCTGATGTCAAGGTCATGGTTAGAATAAGGTGGGTAAATGTGAAACAAAGAACGCGATAGTAGTAGTTATTAGTTGTGAGAAACGTTGTAATAAAATGAGAAAAAAAATTCAAAGTAGGAGACTCTTCAAAACCTTGCCGCTTTTTTGTCGTGGTGTTCTCCCTGAAGTAAATATTGTTGGAAAGCGCTATAGAACAATTTTCGCTCTCTATGGTTTCCTGAGCGTTGATAAGCTCCACTTGTGGATATGCTGGTGTATTCCTCTAGTGATTGCAATCCCAGAGCCATATCCTGTTCTAGGTTCTCTGGGGACAACCGATGGCAAGGGACCGTGTGCCGCAGCACCTGGAATAGATGCCCAAAACTCTGCGTCTCTACTAAAGTCAATTACGTCGTCCTCATGGTCAAGAATAGTGCAGAGTTCTGGGAACCCACATACGGCCAGGTACTGCTGCACATAGCCCCAGAGTTTAACAATAACGAGCAAAAGGATGGTGTACTAAGATCATCACAGATTACGTGATTATGCATAGAAACTGTGGTACCCGGCCCGTCAGTTACGAAAAGGCAGAGACGCAGACGGGTGAGCGAACGAGTCGCATCTCGTCGTGTGTGATCTGGGACGTACTGTAGTACATTCTATTCAACATGAAGCGAAATCAATACAGTACCTGCTGCGACTCGACACGTCTGCGTCTCTTCCCTTCTCGCCGCGGACGGGCCTCCTATCGGGTACCCCTTGAGTTCGACTATAAGTACGCTCCAGAGAGCACGGAATTGTCGAAAAACTGAACTTGACAAATTGTTACGGTAACGTTCTCCTCCACGTCCGCGTGTCTCTGTTGCTGCACAATTCAGCGATTTTGAATAAGATTCTCTAGTACTTGCTATACTGCTAAGTAATACTATAAATAGTAAGGAGGTTAGATCATCATCAGTTGTTACCAGGGTGAATAGCGGTCGAGGATTCCTCGACCTTGGCTCTCCTCTGTACAAGAGTAATGTCGAGAGTGAATGTAGGCGAGGAGAGCACAGACGGCTCGCCGGTGTGAGAGAGCGAGAATCCTCGACGCGCGATTTTTACCCTGGTTGTTACGCGAAAAACTTAACTAGGAACTAATTGTGAGTTTGATTTGGTGCCACTATCTAGCACATGGAATATCTGCCCACTTGTGCCAGATTGCCGAACTGGGCCGCCTGTTCGCCTTTGGAGGTGATCTTGAAATTGCGCCCTTCAACGCCCGATGCATGCCCTGCGAACGAGCCTGCCATCATCTGCTGACGACGTGATTTCTCCTCGTTTTTGCGAGCCTTCTCAGCATCACTTCGAGCCTTGCGCTCTTCCTGGAAATAATCGATTGTTTCAAGAAGCGCCTGGCCGGCTGTACGGAACGCAGTTCGTTCACGAAATGAAATGTGTAGATAACGGGCTGCTGAGGTGTTAACCCACCTCTTCTTTACGACGTCGTTCCTCGTCCTGTCGGCGTCTTTCGGCGAACTCTTTCTCTTCAGCTTCTCGTTCAGCACGCCGTTTTTCCTGCTTCTCTTTGAGCTCTCGTAGTTCGTTCTCAATACGCTCCTTCTCAAGAACGCGCCGTTGTTCATAATCCAGAAGTTTGGCCGCTTCCTCCTCTTCGTGACGCTTCTTGGCCGCCTAAAGCTCGGTTTATCATTTGGCGAAAACACTAGGAAATTCCCAGTAACAAACCATCATTGCTGCCTCGGCCTCGGTCATCTCCGCTGGTGGTTTCTCTTCCTGCTGCTGCTGAGGTCGTGGAGCTTTTGGCCTAGGAATCCACGCTATCTTTCAATTACTGTCAGATCCTAACTGGAACTTTCCATAAGGGAACTACAAGTTACAAAATCAATTGGGAGCGGTTCCGACTGATTCAGTGACCCACTATTCTCAAATAACCTTCAACTTACTTCTCTCCTTCAGCTTCTGTTTCGTCTGGTGGTGTTTCCTCATCGGGCTCCTCGGCCCTTTCAATAGGTATGTTATTACTGTTTCATACAAGATAGTATGGGAAGGCTACGAAAACGGATCTAAAGGGGACTGGGAGAGGGAGAAAGTTAAACCAATCACAATCTGTGACTAATCACTCCACTAGCTTCACGTCACGCTCACTTGCTCTCCTCTTCTGCTGTCTCCTCTTCAGGAGCCTCAGCCTCCTCTTCCTGCTCTGCCTCGGCCTCCTCCTCGCCCGAGCTGAAGACATAAGACACATTAGCTTGAGAACAGCATCTATTCATCAAATGGTATCATATCCACTCACTACTGCTCCTCCTCGTCGGACATGCTGCCTGAAAATGAGCTGGATCATCTCTGTGGAAGTTATAGCGCAAGTACAAGAGCTAACGATCACATTGATACAGAAGATTTAAGGTTATAGGTAATGAACTTAAGGAGAAGAAGATAAAGTGAGAATGAAAGATTTTGGGCAGAAATTTGGCCAGGAATCCAGCACTTGAATGAATAAGGGCATAGGCTTCAAAAGCTTAAGTGAATTAAGGACTAATGTTTGACGCTACTGATGCCAAATAAGTTGTTAGTAATTGGGGGGAAGAGGCAGACGCGTCACTAATAAACGAACTCGACTGAGTGGCCGTGAATCGGTGCAGTGAGGTGTGTGCTACCGCGAGGCCTGTGAAATAGTGCAGATAACTGCTGGTCGGGCGGAGTCCTGCCCTCAAAATATCCCTGTGTCGAGCGTTGGCGGCACGAAATGTTGTAAAGCTGAACGAATAGGCGGCACAAAAATAAGAAACGTTAAGAACATCACCACGATGTAACATTTATACATTGTTAAACGATGACGATCTTTACTGGAATTCTATTATTCTCGGTTATGAGGTCTGTGGTCTCAGCCCTATGGACTGATCGCGCGAGCCCTTCGCCAAAGCGCCAGAGCAGGCGCTTCGAAGCGACGCGTGGGATAGCGATACGATTGAATTGTTGACATTTCAACAAGTAAACAAAAAAGTCATCTCGTTTCAGAGGAAGACATTCCATCAAACACAAGCATGTGCATCTCGAAATGCACATGTGTACAGCGGCTGAAGAATCTTTTCAAAATGAATACACTCGCATTTTACATTTTTGTTACTTCAATAGAATTAGGCTGAGTTACAGTGAGTGCCGATTTGGCACAAATTTTCAGCATTTCACAACTTTCTTTAAAACCATCCTCGTCAAGTACCGCACTCACGATGGCTGTCTACAGCTGCCCTCCATCTATCCGCACATGGATAGGCACAGTTCTTCCACAACCAGGGTGAATATCGCTCAAGGATTCTTCAACGGCTCCTCGAGGATTTTCGATTCCTCGAGCGTTCAGCTCCAGAGGTTGTAGGAAAGAATATCTCAAACTGATTATATACTTTAAAAGAGACGGTGCATAAGTTTGCTTCTTCTCGGTCTTCTGTCTGTCCGGGTTCAATTCTTTCATTTCGTCACCATTCAGACAATTTTATGATGTGCGTTAGTGGGGTGAAAATCGGTCGAGGAAACGGCAACGGCTCGTCGAAAATTTTCGCCTGTCTTCATTCGCGCTCTCCCGCGCGGATATTAACTCTCGCCACCCTCGAGCCGTCTGTGCTCTCCGCGCGTACATTCACTCTCGACAATACAGTATAGTAGAGAGCCATGGTCGAGGAATTCTTCGACCATTATTCACTCTGCCCACAACTGCGCAGACTTCCGCTCGAAGAATGACTGAAGTCCCTTCCTTCGAGGTGTTTGCAATCATTCTGACGAAAACGAGTAGGCAAGCGAGGCAACAGCTTATTCACTGATATACCATCAGTGAGTTACGAAGAGGGAGGGGAATCAAGAAGTCGAGTTTTTGTGGCACTCGCTCGTGACATGTGCGTTGCGAGCTGCCGCGCCGTGGAACAATTTCAGCTACTGGAAGCCACAACTTTATGTCCTAAGAACTTAACTTATGGCGGAAGCAAGTCTGCGCAGCTCAAGCGGTATGCGTCTGCGCTAGCAGTGGTGGTGTCGGTTGGAATTTGTAATGAAGCACTACGCCAAGCTAAGAGTGAAACTTGATCTGAATGAAGGTCACCTTTTGGAGCACATTGTCGCTGTTGAGCTGCATGTCCCTACTGACGCCTTTGTACGTTGCTTGAATAGGCTGTGCACTCTTCAACCCCGGAGAACCCTTGTCAAGTCAATCCAAGCCACCACTTTAAAACTCAGGCAGATGCTCACACGACTTCTCCGAGCAACCTCATCCAACTTATGTTGCTTCCATCTTCCCAGCTATTTTCTCGTGGCTAAAAGGGCACGACTCGTGGTTCCGCGGAAGTACTAAGGGTCCATTGCAGTTCGATGGGTACTGGCCCACCAGTTGCCTCCAAAAACCATTAGGATTCTTTCGATATCTGCGGCCAGGAGGTGTCCGGAATATGGTTGATCTTCGCGGTGTAGTCGCCCTGACAAAACTTCCCGAACACCTTTCAGCTAATCTTCTCTTTTACTGCGTCTTGTCCTTCGACTTCACAAATATTTGCTAGACTTCTCTCGCTGAATGTCCCTTACGAAACTCCTGAAGCAGAGAGTGGCGCACATTAGGGATGGAAACCGTTATTTCTCCATAGAGACGAGTACTGGCGGTCAGCATTCGTAATATGAAAAAATACTAAGGTCGCCACGCAGCCCTTTGCGGCACGGGTGTGAAGAAACCGGCACTTACTTATAATTCGACCTAATACTGTTCCACCCGAGCAGGGTGAATAACGGTCGAGGAACTCCCATGGCTCCCTATGTACGCGCGGAGGGCACAGACGGTTCGCAGATGGCCAGAGTGAATGTAAGCGAGGGAGAGAACGGGTGGAAATCCTCGACATTGCCGTTTCCTCCAGCGATTTTCACCCTGCACTCGGGACCGTTCTGAGCTCACTGCCAGATGTAGGTATCAATGATAAAACTGTAGAAGGCAATGGTTAAATTACGCCGAAAGCCCACCTAGAGGCTTTTAAGCCGGTAAAAAGCACTTGCAATACTTTTGCAAATCATCTGTAAGAAGTTTCTGAGCCTTTTGCAATGAATATTTCGATGCCCCACAATATTTTTGCTCATCCATCCGAATGCTCTATCCTTCATCCTCTACCGCCGTGATTCACTCCAGGGTTTGTACATCGGATCATAAGTGTGAGCAGCAACGACATTGTGAAGAACAACATACAATACTTGGGATGGTTAAAAAGTCTTGAGCCGATTTTTTGAATGTCCCAGAT
>KZ345011.1:243947-258608 GCA_002352805.1 Teladorsagia circumcincta
AAGCGAGGCGAGCACGACCTATGGCAGTGGTGAAGCACTGCATCTCCTTTGCCAGCTCCTTGGCGCCTGGTGCGGAATGTTTTGAAGTAGCAGCTCCAAACCTTTGGCACTGACTTCCATTGGACGTCTGTCTTCGAGATTGTAGTTTCCTTCGCGGAACCTTTTGAACCAAAGTTGGCAGGTCTTCTCACTTATCACTCCCTCTACTTCCACACAGCATATATTGCTGCAGGCCTCGCTTGCTGTGTGTCCCAGACAAAATCCGCAAAGAAGGCAATGGCGCACATGGGTCGAAACGTAGGGCATTTTCCAAGCTTGAAAAAGCGTGCAGGAGGTAAGTCTCGAGCATATGAAGGAATATCACCATACCTATATATGGCTCGAAAATTTCCTTCGCAGGTTGATGCGTAGCCGTTTGTCAGGTCTTTGAAAAAATCCGCCAGAACTTTCGTTGCTACCTAATATAATCATAACATACTCATTCAATGGTGAACATTGCCATTCACAGCATGCAGAGACGGGCCTGCCAGGGTAAGGTCACATGTCATGCAGTTCCATAGTTTCATCGCCAGTGTATTTTGCTATTGTCACCGCATTACAAGCCCCGCGCAAACCAGTTTCAGAAACAATCCATAAAATCTTTGATATACAAAATCGATAAATTGATAGTTGAAGGGCTTCCATAGGAAAGTTTATAGACCTTTCTGATGGAATTTCAACTTTTTCAAGGGATCTAATACTCAAATGGCACCAAAGCTGCAAGCCAGGCGCGTGCAGAAAGCACTATTGATTGGTGATTACCGGACAAACATGTAACTTCGGTAGGTAAGCAAACCTCTACCGTATCCCTGGGCGTCAGATAAAATGAAATGTGCTAACGAAATGCGCACTTACACGAAACTTGACGCCTCTGATCGAATAATACACTCTGTTTGGGAAAGAAAAATTTTTGTTAGAAGCTCTGCTATTTCTTCCGTGCCACACAGGTTGTTATGGTGGAACCGTTTATTGGTCAACGTTCGAGAATTTCGTAGCCATTGGCATGAACCGCGGTGTAGGTGTGCAGTTCACTTTTACAACACAATTTGTCTGACGCCGAGGGATACGGTAGAGGTTTGCCGACCTTCTGAAGTTACATTCTTGTGATTACTGGCAATCAACCAGTAGCAGACCTACATTAATAGAGTGCCACAGCACTTTTCCCTTGTTTGCGATTTCTCGATTTGTCCAATCGGCCTCACATTTTCAACAAACATAAGGGACCACTAGAGAGGCATAGAATTCCCGGTAGACTATTTCATATGATTCTCTTCATTGCAGATGAATTGTTCTGTGCCGAACAGGTTTTTTATGGAAACTTTTATTGAGCCGACGCTTCGACTAATCCGTCGTCTTCAAAGGCCTTAGAGGTAGAATTCACGATGAAAAGTCATCCGATTGCAAACTAAGTTAGAGATGGTCAGTAATGCACGAAAGAGGAGAAAACCGAGGAAATTGGCCTAGAACCCGAGAAATGGGATCCGATGATTCTCGCGTTGATGCGACTCTTATGGGTGCTGCCCTCTTCACGATAAAGCTATCTCTGCCGAAGGCCTAGAGACTCAGACACGAGAAGACGCGAGAGGTGGGCGTTGCTCGCCAAGTGCGCCAATGCTGAGGCCATGCTAGACCGCCAGGGCATGTCTTTCGCTGCCAACTGCATGTTGAACCACATCCTTGCGAGGCCCGTCTGTCTCAACTAGGTGAGTTTCTCCTTCTTCGACCTTACGTCTTTTCGTGGAATCCTCCTTCAACTCCACGTTGAGCTAGGGTGCCGGTTAAGGCCTTTGAAGACGACAAATTAGTCGTAACGTCAGCTCAATAAAAGTTTGTTTCTATGTTTGGCGCAGAAGAATTTAGCTGCTATCTGAACATGTCAAGGCTTCAAGAAAGGCGAGCTTGGATCTCTACGTTGCGTTTTGCACTTGATGGAAATGGAGAGTTTCCCAGCTAGTTGATTTTCCGTGTTCCGATAGGTGTTTGTTGTCATCAAAGTGAACAACGATCGAGGAATTCCTCGACCAATGCTCTCTGCTCTGCGAGAGTAGTGGCGAGAGTTAATGTACGCGCAGAGGGCATAGACTCGCGGGTGGCAAGAGTGAGTGTCTGCGCGGGTGAGCGTGAAAGAACAGGAGAGGATCCTCGACGAGCCACTGCCGTTCCTTCTAGGTCATCGACAAGCCAGAGCTATACTACGACGAGAAAGTATATACAAGCGATTTATACGCCCTTTCGGATTTTTTCTCAGCTCAAAGCACAGGATTTTTTCGATGTCGCTTCTACAGCAGGATCATTTCTGTGTAAGGCTTGTGATAATCAGATACTTCCTGGAACTGCGTCCACCATGTGGGTTTCCGAACGGAAAGTAAGAGCTCTGTGAAGGAAGACCTGTTCTTTACAATGCTTGTCAAAGTTGCTCATTATCGAAACGTTTCAAAAAAATGCTCAGTGGAAAATTCTAGATCAGTAATTGATTACTCGAATCATGAATATGATACCTTTTTGACGTCGACCTAATTTAGCGCCAGCTGGCGCCTTTTTGGCGCAACTCCTTTCCTTCCCAAATTTGGGAAAAACCTACTTTTAGGGGGCTAGGCGCTCATCCAGTAAGGGGGGCATCAAGTGGCCGCCCTCACCCCCCACCCCTAGACTGGCTACACTTCCCCTGGCGCACGGGTTCCACTAAGCGAGGGGATCGTAAGCCTGGGGAGTGTAGGCAGTCTAGGGGGTGTGGGGGGGGGGGGGGGGGTGAGGGCAGCCAATTGACCTTGCATCACAATGCCCCCCCCCCTTATTGGATGAGCGACGGGGTATTTCGCGTCCTGATTTGGAGCTTAGATCGTCAAAGAGTGTGGTTGCGGCACCGCTCGTATTGATCAGCTTTCCAAAGGGGCTCACGCCCATACCATTGCGGTGTAAGCCTACCTTGAAAAAACTCCTTTCAACCTCTTTGATTCAAACCAAAAACTCCATAGTTGGTGACAGCATTCAAAACTCCACAGAATCGCATTCATTTTGAATTGCAAGTTTTAAAACGGACTTCCCCTTGATCTTCACCACTGCGCAGCTGCGCATACGGTGACCGCCTTGATCTACCGTCGATGCCGGCCGCCAAAAAAAGCTTCCAGCCGAAATCGAGGGACTGGCAAAAAGTGAGACAGTTTGAGATTATGGAGAGCGCAGACGGTCAAACGAGGGGTCGGCGACATCCATTGATGGCGGATCGAAACGGACGCCTCAAACGCATTGGAGCAGTAAAAGCTGAAATCGAGGGAAAATTCAGATTGAAGTTCACTGTATAAAGTGTGCGTTATAGCATAGAGTTTCCGACGGTGATTTCATTCATGAAGGCCGCTTCCGAATTTTATGAACTAAAAGGATGGAACGGGGAAAGGTGTGGTACTTCTAGCCATAGTTAAACGCACAGTATTGTATTCCATACCAAATTTTCAGCCAGAAATAGGTTCAACCGTCACGCTTGCATTTTTCAAAAAATTCGCGACCTCCCACCACCACCATCAGTCTTAGAAGGCTCCCCAAATACGATCCCCTGTGCTTCTCCGACCGTCACCCTCACCATTTGATTCTAAAACCGGTCGAGACAGTTCAACTCAGCACACTTCCTCCTCCAATACGGCCTTAGCGAGGGACAAGAGGGAAGGGGGGGGGGCGAAATTGGTATCATGAAACGGCAAATCTAGCAATACACCAATCTATTTCACACTAGTTTCATGAAAATTCCACCAAAATCGTCGAAAATCCAGTCTAAATGCAACCCCTTTGACGACCCTCATCAACCTCCGTCCCGAGTACGATCACCTTTCTCGACCCTGAAATGCGACCCCCTTTTCCGAAACCACGAATGAGTCCCCCTCGTTCGATTAGTACGAAAGAACGGGTGCCCCTGCCCAGAAGCATGTCACAGCACAACTCCAAAAATTTTGAAAAAAAAAATTCTCCGAAATTTCATTAGTAGATAATTGCATGCTCTGTTCACGATTATCGCCTTCATTTTTGACCCAGTTTCGCGTTGTTTTAGTTCCAAATTGCGTCGGACTAGCACCAGATGGCGCTAGCGTGAAAGCAGGATATCATATTCGTTTGCAGGACGCCAAATAACCTCCACACGTGAAACTTTGAAGGCAGATTTTACGATGAAAAGGTAACTTGTTGGAAGTAAGGGTAGAGGTGGCCACTGAAACAGGGACGAAGAAGAAACCACGTGAGACGGTTCGGAACCCAAGTAATAAAACCCTTCCTCACCAGTTGATTTCGCAGTAAGGTGACGCTCCTCTTCTAGATAGTCGATGGGCGTTCCGCGCCGACTGCGCCAATGCTAGATCGACGAGGGCACATCCATCAATGCGAATTGCGTGTTGGGGTGCACCCTTAAAGGGTCCGCCTGCCTCTTCACTAGGTTATTCTCCTTTCTCGACCTTCATTCTTATCGTGGAGTCCTCCTTCAAGCGAATTTGATGAAAAAAAAAGCGTGTAGCGCCATACTGGCGTCGTTGTAAAAAAAACAATGTCATATTCGTGACTAAGCCGCTGAGTTACCGCTACAAACCAACTACTGAATTAAAAGTTTTTTGAATCTTCTGCGGGTTGTAATAGAGCAGTAATACCTGAACATATTTTGCAGTGTGTTTGCTGACATGGATAAATGTTAAAATCAACACAGGAAACTGTTTTTCACCTTGAATGCTGCATTTCTTCGCGCCTTTCAAAGAATTCCGTCGGCAAACTCTACAACAACTCTAAAGTTTTGCCATTCACAAAGCTCCGCATTCAACTGCAATTATTCTTTTTTATTTGAATACCTGCTAATCCCACCAAAAAAGTCGAAATTGACAAGAAACTGAAGATTTCGCAGTTCGGAAAGCTGTATCTGAATTAAAGCACCATCCTGAGGATTACGCAGTTTATAGTTGTGATAAAGCTCGGTCCATCAAATAAATACAATAAAACCAGGAAAAAACTGGGGAAGCGCGACAAAGCTAGATGACATTAGCGCAGAACACATACCACGCTGTCCCATGTGGCCAGCGAAGTATGTGGTCCTACATATTTGGGACAGCGCGGAAAACGAGAAGAGCTTCGTGTGCAGACCACACACTAAAAGTGACGATGGCAAGAAATAGGCGTCGTCACTTGTAATGTGTGGTCTGCACTCGGCGCTCCTTCCGTTTTCCGAAATAGACAATACGTATCCTGCGCTGTCCTAACGTATTGAACAATTTGTCTCGACCCGCTTCCAAGACCCGCACTTTATGGTTAAATCACCACACATTTGACCAGTTCCTTATTTCTTGACAAAAAGACTTCTGCATGGCTCGAAGGCAGTCAGCCATGGTTGAGAAGAACGAAGTTACAGCAGGCTCTCACCGGGCTTTAGGCCTCTGGTTTATTCAAGAATTTCTGTTCTAGCATCGCACGGATTTTCTAAGGATACCAGAGAATCCTATAATCCCCAAAGTGTTGGATCAGTATATTTAGACTAAAAAGTGGATGTGCACATTATGCGAAATCCGCAGGTTCCTCAGGAGGCCCATCGCGTGGCGAGAAGGCAGAGAGGCAGACGGGTCAGCGGACGAGTCGTAGCGCGTACTGTAGCGATTTAGCGTCAACTTAAATAGATGTACTTTATTACGTTTCACAAGCACAATATGCACTGCGACTCGTCCGCTGACCCGTCTGCCTCTCTGCCTTCTCGCCGCGCGACGAGTCGCCTATCGATTACCCGGAATACGCTATGGTAGCATCAGAAGGGTCAGCTCAGAGATAATTTCGTTGGCTTTCTTCCGAAAATTCCAACAAATTGTGAAGGAACTCAGAACAGTTCGAATTCCAAAATCTCTGCGACGTCATGTTTATCCGTGGTACGAGATGAGCTCCAGGCCTGACTGCGTTCATAACTGCTACCAAATTCCTGCTCAAATAAACATTTTTATTAGTGGAACTATAAACCAGTCGCACAACAGCTAAAGATGTGAAAGGGGGACTTTTCGAACTAGTTCAGAATAAACATGAGTATTTACAAGAAAACTGACATTTCACAAGAATTATTGGAATTCTTGATAAATTTCTTCCAGCATTGAACTGTATGAGATAAATCGATAGCATGGAAATTGGCACTACTCTAAGTCTATCGAAGGGCTGATCCATAAAGTTCGTAAATAATAAAACTCTATAGGATCAAACTCCAAAAGCAAAATAAAGTTGACCAATGAATTATGCATGCTAAAAAAAAAGACGGGTGAAGAACCATAACTGTACATCATAAAAGAAGCTCGAATGAGAGCAAACACAGTATGTGGCCCCCTCTACAAGAGCCATCACAACAAGATTTGGGCTTTTGCATGTTGCATACATATTTTGGCACAACTTGTGCTATCCTAAAGCGGAGAGCACAATCAAAAAGAACTAAATAAGAGCGAAACATGAAATAAATTCCAATTACCAGTACAATGGAACGGGCAGCAATCGTAGTTACATTTATAGAACCAGGATTTGCCAATGGGCGAACCCATAAATCTATGATAACAAAGAAAACTGAAATAAAAACAGCGAAGGTACACTTAAAACTCAAAAAACCTCCTCCCCATCAGTACACTCGGCTGCATACGAGTTTGGCATCGGCTGTACTTCGTCACTGGGCGGCCTAAATTTCGGAAGTTACAACAAAATACATTTTATATCCGAAGACCCACCCATACTCGTGAAAAGTGCTTCTACCCGGAATGGCAAGAAAGCAAGAACCATGGCTTCCTTTTCATATGCTCAGCCGATCGCTCTGCGTATACCGCGCGTTGTGGAACGTGCAACCGATGTACGATTGAAATACTATTTGGGAAGAAACGCTCTACACCTGGGTCAAGCGTCCGTTGGTAAGTCCAATCAAAGAGAGGATCATCATTCAGACACTTTGATGATGTGGGTTAATAGGGTGAAAATAGGTCGAGGAAACGTCTAAATTTTCGCCTATTGAGCCACGTTCTCCCGCGCGAATATTCACTCTCGCCAACCGCAGGCCGTCTGTGCTCTCCGCGCGTACATACCCTCTCGACACTACTCTCGTACAGCATAGAGATGGTCGAGGAGCTCCTCGACTGTTATTCACCCTGGGCCATTTCTGACGGGTTTTTCACGGTTTCGGTGAACTCTTCACGAAGGAAGCTCGGGTTAAAAAAAAAGAGGGTTTGCCGCTCATCAGACAAATCACCTCTTCCCCCTTCAGTTCGACGGTTGTTATGGAGAGAAAAGGTGGCCAGAGTTAGAGCGCGTCAACCGGCCAGGATCAGATACTGTACTACAAAAACAGACACCCAATGGGGGTGGGGTCGTAAAATTTTTGAAATTGGACCAAGATGACATTTAACCCTGCTCCACACCCCTCATAAACAGATGCTGACAAACCGAAAGCTCAAAAACACAACTCACTTCGTATCGCGCACTGGAAGGAAACGAGTGCGTTTCTGATTAGCTTCCATGTCAGACACTGTCTCGGGAGCATCTGATGATCCACTATGATCCAAGCTATGGTCCATGTCTGCAGTGTAAAACTCTGAGCAAAAAGAAGCTGGTTGACGGTTTGCTTGCCAAAAACGAACTGCATACTAAACGACTACTATCAAAGGCTAACCTAGGTGCCTTCCCTTGTCGAATTTGCCGCCCTCACCTCGCACACGGGCAAGTGCATGCTGATGACGAGATTCATGAAGATATTTCTGGAATCAGGGCCAATCACAAAAATTAGCAAACTCAAGTATACCACGGTCTTTATAGCTATGATCTATTTCGAGAACGATAAGAGCGTCGAATGCAGCCCACACACCTTAAAGTCGATGTCAGACTTTGCGAATAGCGCGATTCGCTAGCGTCCGCGGTCGCGTTGCGGCACCAGCCAGTTGAAAGATTCACTGGCCGGTGCCGCAACGCGACCGCGATTCGCAAAGTCTGACATCAGCCTAAGTGACGACGGCCGAGAAAAACGTGATTTTTTTTGCCATCGTCAGTCGTGGAGTGTGGTCCGTACCCGACGTACTTCTTGCTTTCACAAAATGGGAGCATCTGAAACTACTACTCACTTGTCTCTTCTTTGGCAACCGCCCTTCCGCTTCCAATTTCTGCCGTGCGGCTCTTCTCTTGAGGATGCGATGATATTGCCGTGCATTGACATACAATGGCTCCTGAAAGATCACATGCTATAACGCTGAAACACATTCAGCTGCTATGTCCAAATTAAAGTTGCAAAAAAGACTGAATGAGTGCTCACCTCCTCTTTTGCCACAGGTGCCGAAACCACCATGTAGGTTGTCTCGTTGGACAAATCCTCCTGCAAAGATGAATACATCTATGTGTCAAATGGCACAATGCGGATTTGAGTAATTTCAGAAGAAACTACAGGAACTCACATCGTCGGCGATTTGAAGCACAGGTGCAGAGCTTTGCGTGGCAGTGGGCTTCGAGGACGATGACGAACCTACAATGACGCACTCTTAGCTCCGTGACATTTGCCTATTCCTATGGCAAGGCCGTGGCGACTGCGGGTAAGTAGGTAATGCTCCCGCTTTGCGAGTGAATTTGAAAAAGCTCACCAGCACTGTACACGGGCCTTTGAACGCAGCAGCGACGCAGCTGCCCGCAACAGCGGTTGCATTACCGACTCCTCTACGCCCGCCGTGGCCACGCCTTTGAAAGTGAAAAAAGTCACGAGGCCAGCACTACTACGTGTCCTGGGCAAACCTTGTGACAACTTTTTAGCTCCTTACGAGCCCCAAAGCTGTGGAAGCCTACTCTTCTCACCTGCATATGCAACATTTTGTGTTGACGAAGCAGTTGATGTCGACACTGAACTCTGGATAGGGACAAATGAATTCGAATCCGCCAAAGTCATAAACTGCATTGGACTAATACTATTCAATGCTTGGGTCAGCTGAAAAGAAAAAGTAATACTAATGAGCCTATAGTAAATGCCTTGGACTGATAAACAGTACGAGTCTAATCAAAGGTTCCAGCTTTCCGTATTTTTCGTTCCCGATTTTATTCAAATAGACAACCTATCAACGTACTTCCCTCGAAAAGTTCGAGAAACTGAAAGTTTGTGACGGCAAAATAGATAAGAAGGTTTGGTTAGAAACCCGTTTCTAGGGGTAGTTTGATCCCCTGAACAAGAATATGGTACCTACTTGCCCACGGAAAGCTTAGAACCTGTACCACGTGCACTCTGGGCCAAGCAGTGCTCAAACTTAGGAGAACGTGATTGCAAACTCTTCATAGGTGCAGCTTCTGGCGACAGTTGATGAAATAACGCTTTCAAAAAGGATTTTCAGTTAAGTTTGAAAAAAAGCAAAACATGAAACTCCGCCAGGAACCGAACCTGCAACCCCTTGCTTGAGAAGCAAGAGCGTTACCAGTTGGCCACCGAAGCTCATCGACCTCAGCTGTTCAGAAGAACCTCGTGACGTTTATAGCGGCGCTTACATGTGATTGCAGGCAAACCACCGGAAAGTAAGGGCAAAAAAGAAAACCCTTCGTAACTCCTTTCAGAGAAGTGTTAGATATGGAAGCAGATTTGAGCTCAGCGCCTCAAGCCGCGTATGGAAATGTACGATTCATTTCAATTTGCCGGGTTGGCCTAATGACCTTTCCTGGTTAGTTTTTTTTTCTTTATCCCTGCATCACTGATCAACCCTGCCTTAATTTCCTGTGGAATCTTTTCTCATCGAAAACTCCGCCTTTACCTACCAGATCACCCCACTCAACCTCCCTCTTCTTTTGGTGCGGTTTTCAGGATGTCAACTTCCATTTTCCCAGTGGTCGAGAAATAAGCTATCTCTCAACAATTTGTCAATTACAATTCATATGTTGCTTTCCAGTCTAATACAAATAGAATCATGAAAAAGCCAAATTATGTGAACAAATCTCTTTCGCATGCCTGCGTGCGCCACATGTGGTGCACTTTGTGTGTTATCTTTGTAAAAGTAATAACATCTAATGGAACCATCCCCACGGCCGGAACAGCACGAAGAGCGACACATGCGAATATTTACCTTCTAGAACTGCTCGTTTACATACTCGTTAACCAAAGTGACCAACATCCCACCATAAGCTGTACAGTTGATTGGCCGGGGTCTTTTAGCGATAATAACGTTGGCCGTATAGAAGGCAGGCCCAGCTTTTCACGCATGTCAAGTGACTGTCATCACCCCCACCTCCTATAGGAGGATCTATTCTATAGGATCTAGGATCCTATAGAATCTAATAGATTGGCTACACTCCCCCTGACTCACGAGCCCACTTACATACATTTCACGCCTACGAGTTCAAAAAAAGCGGCGTGCCCACCCAACTTGAATAGCACCGCAACGTTATTTCCATAGGTTCAAAAATTAAACGGAAAGCTGGAACCAGTGGAGATGACTCTAAGTTCATACAGAATTTGTTTGAAATACAAGTATGATCGAAGTTTTCGAAAAAAAAAATGAACAATTGACTGGGTATCGCCGCTTACCTGTACGTCAGCAATTGAAGTACCAGGGGGAAGTTGTAGGTAAAACTGTCGATGTTTGCCATCTCCCATTTCCTGTATGACTTGGAATGTCTAAAAGAAAGCATAGTGATCGACCTGAACTGGTCGCAGATCACGGAAGCAGCCGCGTCCATCGGGAAAATCGATAACAAGCCAATCAATAGCGCATAGCTTTGCGCATGTACTTCATAAAGGACATAAAGAAGGACTAAGACTATCAATTTAGCAAATAGTGTACTGTAACAATTAATAAAGTACCCGATCTTAGATCGTTGAGACTAACCTGGCCACATTCTGCCTTTGCAGTGCATAATTGCTGTTCGGGCACATGCTTCGATTGATCGGACTTCAAGAATCGGTTCGGTAAATTGTTGTTCCTCTGACTCTTGTCAACAACACTCCTGAATCACGAAGATATTGTGATTGAACAGATGAAGAACAGAAACAACTAAAGGCGAAGCAATACTGGACCACTACTCTACAATACTGTTACAATTGCACAAACGAGTTCACATCTGCCACATAATCCATCTAAACTAGCACAATAAATCACAACAAAGTACTGAAAGAGGCTCAAATGCCTCATGAATCTTTGGCGAATCTCCAATTCTACTTACATGTTATTGGTTGACGAGTCGATGGCCGGGGGTGATTGGCGGGGACGTGTCCGACATCCAATCATAATCGATGTCTCAACCACGCCCCACGCTGGCCTTCCGCCAGAAATAGGTAAAAGTCGAATTGAGATTACTATAGAGACAACAGTATCTATTAGGTAAGGATTAAGAAAGCTCTGGTAGAAAGAACGGGTTTCGGAAAGGAATTCCAGACAAGTTACCTCTTTGGCCCACATGTTTCATTAAAACAATTCAACAAGTAAAAAGTGCAGGTCCCGAAGCGAATATCGGGCGCAGTATCGCAGCCGCTCAATGGCTAAGGACCATACGAAAAGCTCATGCTTCATGTCGAACCCATTAAAGACAAGGCACATAGCACCAGTGTAATGAAGATGGATTCTTTACTGATAAATATTTGATAAAATTCCCAGCAGTTTCGTTGAAATTCACTCCCAATCGCAACTTATAACTTTCAAATCCATTTTCTTATGTGGTTAATAAATTTAGAAAGTGGGACAGGTGGTCTGAATATATGTCGAAGTTCAAAATTCTGTACGGAAAAACCAGTGACTGTACGATTCACATTATCGATCGACTGGCTGTGCCCGCTGTAACGTTGACCTTTCTGCGCATTTTATCAACGGCCTCGTGTAATTATAGCCCTTATTTGTCCCTTTTCGTTACCAAAGTCGTGGTGGTACATTTCTGCACAGTCTCACTCTACTTTCAACTGGAATAGGCGCTACTCAACTCGAAAAAATGATATTTTCCTTAGATATTGGTTAGTAGCTAGAGATCTTATGTATTACCTTCTGGAGTTAAGTCTCTGCGGTCATAGCCATTTGAAAAATCTTTTTTCTTAATGGTTTTGCCTTTTAAAGGGGTGCCACGGAAAAGCCGCATGTAACGCAATTCCGTGCACAAAAGGACGCATGATCGATCGTGGCCCACTTCGACACCTATCCAGCTTTTTTTCATAATAAAACAGTCTGTTCGACTTCATATCGAAAACATGCAACTCATTTTAGCGCTCGTGCACTCCTATAGTGGACCTGAGGTAACCGCAGCGAAAAATTTCGCGCGCGAAAAGCGGCAAAGTCGCTTTCTGTCGTAGGAGCCACACCCGAGCATTATCGCGCAATAATTCGTGCGAAATTCAGAAAGTTTTCGCCATGTTGCTGCCTAGGACTCTCTGAAACCAACTGCCCCCCCAACTACATGTGCGCCCTCAAGCTGTCTCTTAAAAGTTGCAATTCCCTCAAGAAAAAGAAAATATCAACGCAAAGGATCTCGATAGGAAGGATGATATACTGCTATATCCGCGAAGGGGATGAAAGACGTTTCCCGTGCTATATCACGATCACCCCCTTGAAATGCAGATTCCTGGTCCCTTGCCATTTCACAAGCTTATCCTATCATGCTCATGCTACTCTCTTCCTCACCATTCCACTGTGCCTGGGAACGTAATATTTTCCCAATCTAGCCAGATTATCGTTCTCTGATAAAGATTTAGGCAGTTGGTTTAAGAAACTTGAATTAAGTTCAAGAGCATGACCTTAACATGGCACAAGCTTTATACTGTGAGGTTTGAATCACTGCAGAGATAATGAGGGATAGCTTGTCGGCTCACTGATGCCTAGAACCTTGATCTTATCAGTTTCTAACTTCATCCACAGCTCATGGAAATGGACCGCAAAGGCCCATGCAGAAATGGCCGCACCGGCTGCCGCGTGCGACGCTGCCCGCCGCGTGAGCGGCGTGACTTCATCAGCCGACGATTGAATTGACCGTCGTCCCTTGAATTCGGTCCTTTAGATAGTCATTGTGCTGCCCTCGTCTGCGCCCTCTCGCCTGAACAGCGATTTACCACTGTAGTGACCTCGCATTTACAATTTGCTACATGAAAAAGTGGATCGCCCCCCTCCCTAAACTGCTCTCATCGTAGAAGCTGCGATAAGCGCTGTTATTTAATCGTCTGTGCTCTATCCATTCGTGGCAGGACCACTGACGGAAGTTCAAGTAGCCCGCAACTCCTGAGTCTTTCTCATATCGTAGTAAACTTTCACTGAACACTATATAATAACAAAAACAAAAACAAATAAGCAATTTCAAAATATACAGGTTTAATAAAGTATAAGGTGTAACCATTATCTAGTAACATACTAAAGAATTTCCTCAGTGACGTCGAAGTGTCAGCAGACTGTCTGTTTGAACAGGAACTTTTGATACGTCATCACTTTCTCGTACACAAGCGAGTCCACGTGGAAACATATCCGCAGGGTTTGCGGTGATTCGGCGAATAGCCCCTTGCCAGGTCCTATAAGGGGTTTACGGGCTACTTCCAAGCCCAAGGCAATTTAGCGCTTACCTTCTCCTACTACTGAATGATACGTGAAGTAAGCGGTGACGATTTTTGAGCGCTTGTTGTGTTTTTGCATTACGTGAAGTCCTCTTGGGCGTGTCGCGCTCACACGTGCCTATCAAATGACACCATCTCGCGTCATCTCCTACAAAGAGGAGCCTTTAAATTTTGTTTGGGAATACTCTCCTTTATTTAGAAACTTATTATATGCATGTATGGTTCTCCACATCTGATGTTTTGCTCCAATGTCTGCCTATTTCACAATGCTCCTTCTGAGTTACGCGCTGGTATTTTGGGGACTGCTCCCATCTTTAGCTACTGTTTTTAGAGTATCTCGTTAATTTTTCGAGCCTTCTTCTGTTGATCACATTGAAATACTCGAACTGCGCCTCTGCGACGCGCCACGCAGTTGACCTTCATTCACATTGTGAAATGATTGGATGGGTCAATAAAACACTACGCACATGCATTTCAAAGTTCATCCTATGCGACATATCTAACAACAAAGTGAGCAAAACTTGATGTAAGACCCAGTTAATACAGAGCTTTGAGCGTCATGGGAGAATTCGCGAGAGAGGATGGGTACTAATCAGGGAAACGGGGAATTAGAGAATCGAAGAATCGGGGAATTTGCGAAGAGGGTTATACGTGTAATGATAAGGTTGGCTATCCTTTGTATATGCATATTATAATCCACGAAACTGTTGTGACAATCGACACGTATCAGTCCCTGGCGCAGGTTCTCCAGAAACGCTGAGTATGAACACAGCCTAAAGGTAGTGCGGCCGACATAAATCCAAATGTCAAGTATTGATAATAAGGTGGACTTCACCAGGCAATGTAATAGCTCGTATTTGAATGGACCCCGCCTATGAAAAGGACTAAAACCTGGATGCAATCTGGCGCTCATGTCGCTAAGGGGGGAAGGGGAGCGGGGGGGGGGCACTCGAGTGAGTGAGCGGCTCACAGCAATTGGGGCTAAGCCTTGGGTAGGGGATGGGATTGGGGAGGATGTCAGCAATTTGTGTTGTTCCTGGCGTTTCTTTCCACTCCTAAGTTTACATGGTCCTAATGTCTCCTACCATCAGCTCTGTTTCCAATGTCTCCCTCCA
>KZ345011.1:261139-287075 GCA_002352805.1 Teladorsagia circumcincta
GTTTGAAATTGGCGCGAATCCTTCAAATGTTGGGTCCCGCCACTATTGAGTCGCTGGTACATAGTTCGACTCGCTGGTGCAAAGTTCGATCCGCTGGTGCAACGTTCTATTCGCTAGCGAATCGCTCCTATCCAGCGATTCGCTAGCGAATCGCTCGATTCGCAAAGTCTGACATCGCCCAAAAATGGGCGCTCATGTCCTTTTGGGGGACATTGAAGGTAAAGAGCCGATTGTTGTGCTTGGGACTAATGACAGGGATTCTGGGGGATAATGTGAGCAATATGTCCTTGACGTTTCCTCCTCCCTAGGCTTACTCCTGGGGTCGGCCATGTTTTGATGCCCCCCCCCCCTAAGGACATGAGCGCCCAGAAATGGATCAAGCTTTAACTAGTTGTAACTTCAATTCCGTCAAGAAGCTTTTCAGATTCATATTCCTCGAATAACACATTTTTTGTGAAAACTACTTTTCGATATATTTTACTGAGAATAGGTTTGCAGTTATAATAGTAAGGATATGTAAAGGCTAGAGATATGAAAAACAGCTTCAGAGTTGGCATGCCTTGAACTTCAACAGGAATTCATTAACAAGAACGAGTTGGTTTCATACACCGTAACAACTGAAAACAATGAACAACAAAGGATTTGAGTACAGTTACTAGTTTCACGAGCGGGGAGTGACTTAGGTGGCCAGAAAGTATGACGGGCAGTAGTTACCAATTGTTGACCACATGAGAGAAATTCTTCGTGTAAACTACTGTTAGGTCGTAACTGTAGCCTATCCAGCTAGGCAATCCATAGCTTGATGGACTCAGAGAATTCAACTAGTAAGCTACAAACAGCTTCGAATGCGAAAAGGAAAGTAACGCGCCGTGCGCGAATGGTAGGCGGCCGACGTGGCAACCACCCTCACCAGACACGCAGGCGACCAGTCAACACGTTTGGCGCGCGCCCGCGCCTTCAAATGCTCCCATTGGTCGAATTTGAGATATTAGAGCTGCGCAGGTTTTCAAGTAATAATAGTACCCCGAGTTAACTGTTGTTAGTTAGTAATACCGTTTCTAACTAAGTCGTCGCGGAATCCAAAAAGAGCGATCCACACCATTCCCATTTTTAAGGGTATGATTATTGATCAACGCGCCGTAACATTAAAGGCCCGATGGACATAGCAGGATTTGACGGTTTTGATCATGAAAGGACAGTGGTGTCAAGCGATATTTCAATTCAAATGTGAGATAGAGGCGCTACCCGCAGGATACGGGCACATCCTCTAGGAAAGCCCAGGAGGAGACAGGAATTCCAAAGAGAATAGAAATCGCTCAGGCATCTGGGGTCTCTCCTCCTCTGCCTGAGGCTTGGTCCGTTTTCAACAAAAATGGAAAGTTTGATGCGGCTCCAAAGGCGAAGTGTACAATGAAAAGGCAGCCCACTAGAAATAGGTAGTCCGTGATAGGGATGAAGAAAAAACAAGCAAACAATCTAGTATCCCGGATGGGACCCCCTTTTGCGAGTTAATTTTTGCGTCAAGCGTGTCTTATAGGTGGTGCTCTATTCAACGCTAATGCTCTCATTGCTAGGCAGCTAGTGCCAGACGGCAAGGGGTGGGCGGGCAGTGGCAATAGCAGCGCCGGCACGGTCATGTGAACGCCTAGATAAGGATTAGTGCTTCTTTTCGCTTCGTTCACTGCGGAATACGTACTTCAAAATTACTGCTGTATGGGCTAAAAAGCAGCTTTTTCTTCTACATGGCTAGACTATGAGAACTCGTCTGCTCCCGAATTAGTCCGATCTCAGTGCAAGTACACTACGCATTTTTCCTTAAAGAAGGGTTCCAAGGCAAGGTCTGAGGTCGAGGAAGTGGAAACTTACCTAGTGGAAAGACAGACGGACCCCAAAGTGTGCAGAGCGACACGCAATTCTCGGGAGAGATTGCCCTGGTGACCTAGCATGTTCCTCCCCGCGGCGCTATTGGAGCGGCACGCTCATTGACTGACCAACCACCCGCCGCAGTTGTCTAGCCGTTTTGCAGAGAGATCGATAGCGCTCAAGAGGGCAGCGCTGATGAGAGTCGCATCAACTCGGGAATCATTGAGCAAGGATGGGTCCCATTTCTCGAGTTCTGGGCCGTTTCTCATGGTTCTCTCTTCATCCAGGTTCCACTGACCACCTCTACTTCCATTCTAATGGGCTACCTTCTTGTCGTAAACTACGCCTTCAAGCGACAATAAGAGATTCACAGCAGTAAGTTCAAACAAGTTCGCGTGGGAAGATGTCAAGTAGTAACGTTGATTTTACGCTGATCAAGGAACTTTGACAAACACTATCACCCTCTGTCGAGACCACTACGTCTCCTCCATCAGCCGAGGTCCCATGACTTACCTCCGGCTACAAGTCCTAATCGTATGCTTTTCAATTTCATTCGAACTATACTGTAACCTGGCTCCACACAAAAAATGCCCATTGCTAGGTGAGCCACAGTCGAAGCCGTTCGGCTAACAACACCCCTATAAAAACCTATGCGAACCCCTCACCCCTCCACCTCTGGCACCTCGTGGCTAACACCACGGCCTCCATCTGAGCCCAGCGACACACCTCTGCCTCCAGATGCGACTTTCACTCCCACCTAGATGATGCTTTCCTGCTTGAAACTATACCTAACTTACCTGGAAGATGGCTGTCGGTATAGGACGAATAGTAGCAGTCTTCGGAATTTTCCGTAAAATTCTAAAATTCACGTGACTTTTCAGTTCTTTTATGAATCATCCTTAATTCCCTGCACCCGAGCTGAATCCGACTCTTCGTAAATTTTACTGCCATTTCCATCCAATATGGCTTACTTCCTCAAGTGAGCAAAACATGCTACTCCCCCCCCCCCTGCATCGGGGGTTTCTTGACGTCGTTTCACCCTAGGTATATCTTATTTATAATAATTATTGAGTCACATTCCGTCTGCTGGACTGCCACCCCGGATTTTGGAAAAAAATTCATTTCATTTCTACAAAAATTAAAAAAATATTGGTGTTGGGTATTGGAAAATTGAAAATATTGTCCTGGATATAAAGCCTCATTTGTCTACCTAACCCGAATAACGTAAACATGAAGCTGGAGTATTATAAGCGAAGACATAGCGACTGAGGTGTAATATACGTGGTAGAATAAAGATAATGTAAATGTTTATCATACTTCATAAGGAATAGGATGATCGGAGAAAATTTCCTTCCGTCTGGTTTCATCCAATTGAAAATGGAAGCCAAAGGGTACCTGACAGGAGGCCCGTCGCGCGAAGAAATGGCAAAGACGCAGGTGGGTCAGCGGACGAGTTCAGCGGGTGTTGTGCGATGTGAGACCTCGTACAGTACACTCTATTCAACCTATGCTGAATCTATGCAGCGCGCAGTGCAACTCGCCCGGGGACTCATCTGGGTCTCTGCTATCTCGCTGCGCGACAGGCTTGCTGAAGCCAAAGGTTCAAAGGTTGGTTGCTACAGTCGACTGGTGAACCAGGTTCCCGAACAGGAGATATGGATCGATTCACTATAGAGCTTGCTGTTTTGCATTCCTCTTCAATATAGCTAAAAAGGCTTTTCATACGTTAGTTCATCAACGGTTGCGTGTCATTGCATGAATGGAAAGTTTCTGAGCAGTTCATAAGAAGGGGGGAGGGGGGGGGGTAGTCTCTGCTCATGAGAGCCCTTGATTCTCGTAGCGCAGGGCGAACAATTGCGATTTTCGTGCTCGGGGTCAAACTCCCTCTAAGGCCGGTTTCTTTCCAAAACTCGGGTTTTCGTCCTGGCAAATGTTAATTTGATCCCAGTACAAGTCTTCGGTGATTGACTGATGGATAGGCGGTCGCCCAATTTTTCAACTTTAAACATAATCTTAGAAGTCGCTTAAAAATTACCCCAAAGAGAATTTCGATTTCCTGATCCCGAATTCTGGCACCATGTGCGCGGATATCGCCAAATATTGTATTAAACTGTTCGCAGATCCTTATGAACAGTTAATGTAGGCGGGCGATGTTGAAGGCACGGGACAGGTAATCTGAGCGGGCGCTGGTAACAGCACGGGTCGCGATGGGATTTTTTGAAAAATTCTTTCCTTGAGTAAGGTAGCAGGAGCCCCAGTTACAGGAGTGGTGGTGCTGTCGTGGCTTGAAAGTGTAGACAAGGGTGTCAATGCCTTTGCTGGACCGCCACGAATGCGTCCTTTCGTTTCGATGCGTCTGTGCTATCTCGCGCAGGACGTGCTCTCTAGCGTTCTTCCTCTCCTCGCAGCGTCTCTCCGACTCGACTTTACGGTCGACCTAACTAGGAATATTTCAGTGTCCTCTGTGGTGCTTTCTTCCCCAGTACCATTCCTCTTCGCACTGTTGTCTTTCATCCTAACGATGTTCGAATCTTTCTAGCCATGCTATGAAAAAGCAAAAGAGCGCACACGCTAAGAAGTCGACATTGCGACTTCTTATCTGAACCCGGGCTGTTGCCACTGCGCTTTTTTGCTTCATAATTCCGCTCAGAGAGGAGCTCAGCAGATAAGGGAGGCACATTTCAGCTTAGCGTCTCAGTACGCATATAAAGGGGCGAGGGAGGGCAAGGCGGAAGAGAGTCACTCTTCATTCTCATTCAGAGCGGAATACTTACGCCTTGCTAAATTCAAGCCGAGCGTATCAACTGAAGACTGAGATGCACATTCCAGTCTCAGAACTTCATGATAGCCTTCTCTCTCAGAGACAGAAGATTTTTACTCTGGAATGGTGTGCGCTTTAAGCTCAACGAGGTCCTCTACGGATCGTGAGCCGCTATGATCTTGTCTGAAGCGCCGGTCGGAAGGGGTTTGCAGAGACAGACGGAGGCACATCTTAATATTTTGCCGTGAAAGTTCTATCGGAAGCGGTAACCTGAGTGGCGAAAAGTTTGGTGTTGTGCCCCATAGGCAGAGTACTTTTTCCTTAACCAACTCCTCCCCTCCCCCCCCCCCCTAGATGTGTATACCGTTTTCATTTGGCAAGGTTGACCTTATGACCTCTCTTGCTTGACTACACATTACCTTCCTATGGTGTTATAGGAATAAGTTCCGGAACTGAGAAATGACTAACTCGGGTAGGGTCGATCAAGTAAGCAGAAAAAAAACGTTTCAATGATTGGCTCCTGTAATGCATGGCAAAAAAGCTCCTGATTCCAATCTCATGTTTGCGGGCGCCATTTCCCATTACCTCATCTCCGCTCTTGAAGGAGGGTTCCACGGTAAAGTCAAATGTCGAAGAAGGGCAAATATATGTACACATTCAGAGGAAGGCGGGTCTCCTAAGGGTGCGGGACGACGAAGGGCACACCTCAGCGGCGTAGCAGGGCCGTACCCGCGTCGCCCGCGCCAATGCCCGCCCACCCACTCGCCTGACTCCAGCCGTTCCAGCGGAGAGACCTTACCGTTCAAGAGGTCAACACAAAAAAGTCCCATCTCACGGGCTCGTTTTCGTTGATTTTTGTCTTCATCTCTGCATCAATAACCACTTCCACCTTGATTCCTGTTGGACTGTTTTTTTTCATCGAAACTCCACCTCGGATAACTACACTGCGACGCATAATCTTAGTTCCACCTACAAATTTCCCAAAAACATGAATGAACGATAAAAAAGTGTTCTGAAATCGCTCGACTTGGCAAAACTTTCTAAGAATAATGGCTCGTTTTTCTCCCTGATTTTTTTGCACAAAAAGTGTGTTTCTCATTTTCCATACATGGACTGTCATGACGGTGTTGGAAAACACATTGGACTGCGTCCATCGAGACATTAACTTCCAAAGAAGTTTTGATTTCCGTACAAGGCTGTATAAAGTTGTACAGTTTTCTCATGATACGGCACTTATCTCGATAGGATAGTAATCAAGATCTCTTACAATACCATGTACTGTAGAATCCTCGACAAAATTGTTGGTCGTAAGGTGAGTACGACCAAATTCCAGCGTGATCTGACACTTCGACGATTTCGGCACCCCTTTTGCTAGGATTTTCCCTTTGTGGGATTCTAGCAGCGGTTCTGCTTTTGCCATTAACTAAGGAACCTTAAGGGATGATAACTTCAAACTTTCATTGGGTGAAAGCAAAAGGTAGCGGAGAAACCTGAGGTGGAACTATAATTTTGCGTCACTGACAAAGCGGGTATTTTCATAAAAATGAAAATAATTTTTTTTGCTTCTTTTCAAATTGGAATTATATTGATATCCAGAACTGTGCTTATATGTGTTACAATTCGCCCCTAGAGCCTTTTTCGAAAACGTCCTCAGATTCATGTTTTTGGGAAATTTGTAGGTGGAACTAAGATTATGCGTCGCAGTGTATATACGCATATCAAACCGTAATTTATATATGTGATTAGAAACCGTAGACGTTTCGATTTTGATGGCGGTCGCTTATCAATCAACGGCATTGCTTGTTCTTCGATCTCCTCTATTGATTAAATCCGTATTGAAAGAAAATGCCACTATTCGTGGAAATGAAACAACTATCCGACAGACAACTACAACTATAGACATTCATTTTATAGTGATTTGTTTATAACAATATTAAATGATTCATCCCGCAGTCCTTCGATTGCATCTCGATTTGTGTAAGCAAGCGCCCGTGATCTTGTTCGAGCTCGTATTGTGAAAGCACGAGATTTTTCTTCAAATTTCCGCTGTGGTGGACATTAGAAACTTATCACTATAAAGCCGATGTCAGACTTTGCGAATCGAGCGATTTTCTACTAGCGATTCGCTGGCGTCCGCGGTCGCGTTGCGTACAGCTAATGGCTGGATGCGACCGCGGACGCTAGCCAATCGCTCGAATCGCAACGTCTGACATCGGTCTGACAGTGGAATAGGTTTTTCTACCTTCGAAACTTTTTTTGCCATTCGTACATTCATTCTTGCCTTTGAAAGTATTTTGTAGAAATATGGCTGCAGATGCGATCAAGGATGGAGCGCGACAGTTTGCTGCTGGAGGCTCCGCAGGTCAGAAATGCTATATCCTTTTCATTTGTTATTTGAGCTCCTAGCAATGTGGCTTGTAGACATATTTTGCACGGGCCTGTAGACGACGTAAGTGCACCACTCCCTCATTGGTCGGCCCCTCTTTACCAAGAAGAGGGGCAATCGAATAGTGCAGCGATGCATCTGACCCCGCCCACACCATTAGCGTGAGATGACTGAGGATCCGATTTTCTCTTGCCATCTGTTTACCGACTACTTTTTGATGGAACATCACATTAACTTCATTTTCAAGTGTCATAACTCACCAATAGGTAACGGGAAAATGCTTTTGAAATGCGATGAATTTCGCAGCATCAGGGTGAGGTCATTTTCATCACTGCGTTGGACCCAATGGTTGCTCCTTAACACATTGACGAGAGTGAGACGCGGTTGCGCGTCTCACTTTGCAGACCACATGGAATATTGAGACGCGGTTGCGCGTCTCATCCTTCTCAACCCTTTTTTTTAGCGAATGCGCGGCTTTTTCCCAAGTTGTTTCTATTTATTCTGTAGGTCATACGCTGACCTAACTATAAACGCGATGGTCCGTGAAATGGTTTGATATGCTCGGAAACAGCTACTGAACCTGCTCGTTTAGAGGGCGCTTCGAGAGCTGAAGGAAGGCTAGAATTAACGATGGTGTGCGCAAGTTGAATGCACCCTTTGAGGAAGATGATGTAAACGCACGCATTCCAGTTTTCATGCATTTCGAGTGGCTTTCCCTACTTCCCACTTCCCTGAACTGACTTACTCGCTCTGGTTGACAGCCCTCTATTTTCGCGCTATTTTATCACTATCTCGCTCAAAAGGCGCAGACGGGCTGACTGCTGCGCTGCCGGCTGATTCCTCTCTCATCGTACTCTTGTTTTGCTGTTTTCAGTGTTGAGTTTGAAAAATGCACCTTGTTGGACAATGAGACGCGGCTGCGCGTCTCAGAGATCGCGCCCGCCAAACTGCTCATGTTCCACCTGTCCAGAAAACCCAAAGCGCTGTCCTCAATGTGTTAATGAAGGATCCACTAATGAGGAAATCCCTTGAGTACCCGAGCGGAGGCCCGTCGCGCGGCGAGGCGGCAGAGACATAGATGGGTCGGTGAGCGAGCTGCGGCGCGCTCTGTGTCGACCAGCGTCAGATTAAATAGACTGCACCATACTACGTCTCATTTCGGAAAGTAGATGGACCAGCGGACGCTGTGTCTCGTCCAGATCCATCTACGCCTCCACCATTTCGCCGCGCGACGGGCCTTCTGTCGGCTACCCAATCCATGTTGTTGCAATGATCCGCCCATACGCACAGCCTGAATTGCGTCTTTAGAAGTGATCATTGCGTTTACAAACAATCATATCATCTTTACAGGTCTGGTCGAAGTATGCCTGATGCATCCATTAGATTTAATTAAAACGCGACTACAAGTCGCGCAACATGACAGAGGAATGATGGATTGCGTGCGGAAAACCTTCAAAAATGAGGGCTTCCTGGGATTTTACAAGGTAATGTTTGGTCTCTTGTACCCTACAATTTTTGAATTTTGAGGGAAAGCTCCAAATGCCCCTTTTGAAAATCAGTAGTCTAAATTGTAATTTTTGCTGGATAGGTTCTAAGATGAAAAGCACTTCTATGAAGGCTGCTAAGATTTGGGTAACTATTCTACTCACTTGTAAAGCTAGCTTTTCAGGGGATACTACCACCAATTCTAGCCGAAACGCCGAAGCGAGCGACGAAGTTCTTCACCTTCGAGCAATACAGGAAGATGTTCAGCAATCCACATGTTTCTCCAGCAATTGTAATTATTCACTTTTTTCCAAGCCATTTTACAAGTTCGCGCGTTATATTATAAAAGACTGCAGCGAAGAGGGCATACCAGCAGGAGTTCCACATAAATCGCGCCGTAGTTCCAATCAGGGTGAAAATCGGCCGAGGAAACGACAACGGCTCGTCGAGGATTTTACCTGTTCAGTCACGCACTCCCGCGCAGATATTCACTCTCGCCTCTCGCGAGCCGCCTGTGCTCTCCGCGCGTCCATTCACTTTCGACATACTCTCGCACAGTACAGGGCCATGGTCTAACAATACTCGACCGTTATTTACCTAGACTCCATTCATCTCCCCTCAACATACTTGACTCGCTAATCCAGGGAGCCTTTTTGAATGTCTGTTGTTCTTCTTTGAAGGATTCCCCAATGAGGTCGGAGGTCTGAGAAGGGGAAACCTATTTGGTGGAAAGGCAGGGGATCCATAGGGTGCGGACCAACTTTCGATTCGCGGCTAAGGACATGGTGCGGCGATCCAGTGTGGCCGTCTCCGCGCCGCTATCGCCGCTGCCCACCCAGCCCCTCGCCGTCTTGCTCTAGCCCTTTGGAAGACAGAGCGTTATCGTTGATTAGGGCAGCACCGATGAAGTCACATCAATGCAGAAACCAACGGGGATAAGAGAGCCCCATTTCTCGTATTCTAAGTTGATTTTCTTGTTTTTTTTTTCATCTCTAAATCACTGACTACCTCTAGCTTGGTTTTGAGTGGGCTGTCGTTTCATCGCAAACTCTGCCTTTACGCCTTCATTTTCCCAAATTCAACAATATTTGTGCTTAGTTAGACATGCATATGCTCGCTTTCAGTCATTGTCAATGGCGGGATTGTTCTGTGGTTTTACAGAGGCGGTCGTCATCTGTCCGTTTGAAGTGGTCAAAGTAAGACTGCAAGCCGAACGAGGAGTGTCGTTGAGGGAGGTGTGTCCGACTTTTAAGATAAGCTTTTCAATGAGAAAAAAATGATTACTTATTTTCAGCAAAAGTCCACTGCAGCAATGGCTCGAGATATCATAAAGACGGACGGAATGGGATTCAATGGACTGTATAGAGGTATCTTGACAGTTCTTTACTCACTTTGATTTCAATGAACTCCGTTATTGGCCGCGATTCGCTGTAGTACATCTAACTCAAGGTGCTGAGCTTTGCTGAAGATCCTTTGCCCTCGGCGGGAATCGAACCCGTAGTTCTCTCCTCAAAGGCACGTGTCAGAATGGGTTTGGTGTGTCTTTTTTTGTTTGAAAACTAGACAAGAAGTGCGATGTGGAACGTGAGTGGGAAGAAAAAGCAAAAAGCACCATGGAAAACACTGAAACTTCTTTCGTAAGATCAACTGTGGTACAGCGGAGAGAAACAGCGCTGAGAGTGGAGGGAAAACGGGTGTATGTCAACAGAATCGTCCGGAGACTCGTGCTAGTGGTCGTGGTCGCGACGTCGCGACTGCAGTGGACGAGTTTCTGCGTGTGTCGTTTGAATTTGCACGAACGAAATATTTAGCAGAGAACCTTAAGGGAAACATTTGCAAGTCAATGAGCCACTGGCTAACTACACTAGTGGTTCTATTTTATGCTGAGGAACTACTCAGAGAAAAAAAAGGGTGTCTCCAGCAAGTAAGATGGACTTTAATGCGGCCGTGACCCTCATTGACTAATGTGGACTGCAGCAAATTTTCCAATCGACAATTCAAATACTGCCGCGCCCATCGAAAGAGTGCCGCGTTGCGACGCCGCGCAAGCGACCACGCGCGATGGCGCTACTCTCGACGATTCTGTTGACCGCTCCCTAGGGAAAACGCGAAAGAGAACGTCGTACGCGAGAGGGCGCAACACCACGTATGTCGCGATTGGTAAAGATAGCACCACCGGCCATGGAGCTGGCACGGCTTTAGCGCCCTTGCCGATCACGATTGGGTCATGGCAGTGGCGCCTCCTGGGCTTGGGACCCCTCTTTCCCGCTCTATAAGGGACTGTTCTTCGCATCTAATGGCTGCAAAAGAGCTATTTCAGGTTTTACTGCAACACTTGGTCGCCATGGTGTGTGGAATATGTTCTACTTCGGCCTGTACCACAATCTAAAAACCATGATTCCGGACGCTAAGGTCTTCATTCTTCCTATTCTCACTTACTCTTTTTTTAAAAAGGCCTACTGAACATCTGAGAAAACTCTTGATCAATGGCGTTTTGATGTTAAAGGCATGATACCGATGTTAAGTACCGCTCAAAAGCATTCGCTGAAATGGTTTTCACTTTTCTTCGCAGGAGCTTTAAAAATCAGCTGACGACTTCCTTTCCCTAGCTAATTAGTCTTTAAGACTCCAAGTTTCCAATTTTTCAACAAACATAACATATTAATGTTCGGAGGGAAGTGGGTGCAATGTTACTCGGACGAGCACGCCAATTTTTAATTACGGTAGGCGTGAAGTGTACGTTTACACTGAAGCCCATTGCTATGACACGCGAAAATCGATGGACTAAGAAGCCATGAGTGAGCCTTTCATTCGGGTGTCCCCCAACAGGCCCACCGCGCGGCGAAGGAAGAGACGCAGGCGCGGCAAAGGACGAGTCGTTGCCCATACTGTAGCGCTAGGCGTCAATTTCAGTAGAGCGCATTCCTCTACGTACAACACCAGTCAATCCACGGCGCAAGCACGAAATTTGGTCTTATGTAAGCCGCCTTTTCTTCTCTTTTTTTACGCTACTACTTTCTTCTACACTATTTGCACCCATAGGACTCGTGTTTATTACATGGCTTCCATTTTTTCACCACATGACCTTCGTTTGTTGTGTACATGGTGGTTTTTTGATAGCATCAATTCTTTTAGCCAAGGTAGGGCGAAACTCGGGTTGGGGGGCCCAGGCGATGTCGCGGCGCTCTTTCGTCTGCTTTCCAAGGCTAAGCCCGATGGCGCGTATTCCGAAATTGCCACGTGAAAACGAAAGAGTAAGTGCCCTAATTGTAAGCCTTGGGGAAACAGACGAACAGAGCGCCGTGCCATCGCGTGCCAAAAAAGTGCAGAAGAAAATAATAGCGTAAACAAGAGAAGAAAAGGCGGCGTACATAAGTGGAAACCGAATTTCGTGCCTGCGCCGTGAGCTGACTGGTGTTGTACGTAGTGGAATGCGCTCTATTGAAATTGACACCTAAGCGCTACAGTATGGGCAGCGACTCGTCCTTTGCCGCGCCTGCGTCTCTTCCTTCGCCGCGCGGTGGGCCTGTTGGGGGACACCCTCTTTCATTCCCCAAAGGCCTAGTCTATCGATCGATAGTGTATATTCCACGATCAAGTAGGAAATACCGTCAAAGTAGAAAAAGCAAAAAGGATACTGATTATGGATTCCCAGAGCGTCTCGTCAGGTTATACTGTGGACACCAGCCTCACGTATACACTTCGCGCCTACCGTATCCAAAAAATCGGCGTGCCCATATGACTAGTGTTGCACCAGGAACTGTCAAATTAGAAAAATAATGCACGAAAAATCGATTAGGCGAACACATTCGACCGACTGTATATGGTGAACTCTTTTGCTACCAGTTGATATTGACATGATCATTGGTGAAATAATCGCAGCTGTTCAGAAGTTCTACATAAACGCGGTCTTCTTCGCTTCATGTTCTAAAAGATTCTGTATAAACTATAGACACGTTCTATTTCCAATTCTGTGACAGCAAGGTGTTTCATTTCAGGAGGCACCATCTCAAAATCTTGCTGGTCGTATTGTACTAGGTTTTGCTGCTGGGTCTATAGCGTCCATAGTGAACATTCCATTTGATGTGGCGAAATCACGAATCCAAGGTGAGGACAGATAGATTGTTTTTTTCGGCTGCGCTCGTTTTGAGCGGTGCTGCAACACGGCTTTCGGGTACTCGACAGGAGGCCTGTCGCGCGGCGTGAAGGCAAAGAGACAGATGGGTCAGCGGATGAGTCGCAACGCGTACTGCAGTGATTCCACGTCATGTTAAATACAATGTAGCATAGTACGTCCCACATCACACAGAACGCGCACGACTCGTCTGACGACCCCTGCATCTCTGCCTTCTCGCCGCGCAACGAGCCTCCTATCGGGTACCCGCAGTTTCCAACGTGGTGAAGCCACCTGCGGCAAGCGGCTTACAAAAGTTTGCGCAGCGCAGTCGCTAGGCAGGTCGTGAATTGAGGTTCTTACTGTCGTACTTTCAGGTCCTCAACCAGATCCCTCTACTAGGAAGTACAGGGGAACTATGCAAACATTCGAGCTAGTCTATAAAGAAGAGGGGTAAGAAATGATGCCTTAACATACACTTAGATTCACTCCAGCTAAAAGCTGGTCGGACACCACATAATTTCCTCACTTTAGCCTCGGAGCGCTCTACAAGGGTCTTCTGCCGAAGGTGATGCGTCTTGGGCCAGGTAATGTCACCTTCAACTTTTCAAATGACTATGACCTTGATTATCTATAATTCTCCCTTCCATTTTGTGGACTTCAAAATTTTGTTTCAGGTGGTGCCATTATGCTAATCGTCTACGAACACGTGTACGAGTGGTTGAAGATTCATACGTAATGTACATATTTGTATTACTGTTCTTCCATGCCTACTGGTACCCATCGATTCACTTAACGAAGATAAAAAATTTCACTTCGTAACCTCATTGTGTTCGTAACCTACATGAATGATTGGAAGTTCTTCTCGGTCGGTCTGTAAAGATGGTGGCTCTGCTAAAATTGTATCAGTTGAAGGCACAACCCAGACAGAAGTCGTGCGAATCCTTTTGGTCTGTAGGATGGACCCTAGAGGGCGATCCCAGATGGGGCATTTCTTTGCACGGAAGTCACTCGACAAAAGCGCTGGTGCGTCGCAAAATAAGCTGCTGAGGCTGCAGTTTTTGCTTCCATCAGGTTGTTGTCTTGCGTCCTCTCATTTGTTGCGCTCTCTCGCCTCGTATTCTTCTCTCCGCGCTCAGTCTCTTATTGCCCTACTAAAACCACATTGCAAAGGTGAGAGCTCTAAACTGAGCATGTTCGACAAAGTCTTTTCTTTTTTCTTTACCTAAGACCCATTTGGCACTAATTTTTTCTTGTTCCTGTGCAAGTTCATCAATATGCCTGGGACGTACCTTCAGGGCGATGTCACACTTTGCGAATCGAGGGATCGCTAGCGAATCGCTGGGTGAAATCGGTGGGGCATCCTTTAAACTTGGGTCCCGCCACTATTGAGTCGCTGGTGCATGGTTCGATTCGCTGGTACATAGTTCGACTCGCTGGTACAAAGTTCGATTCGCTAGCGAATCGCTCGATTCGCAAAGTCTGACATCGCCCTCAAATGGCAATTTGCTGGAAGTGCTAGTGGTGAGACAGTAAGGCTCATTTTTGCTCCGAGTATGTACATATGAACTTCCAATGAGCTGTCAGCTATCATATCTTTCAATGAGCTTGGTAACCTTGCGCAACTTTTCTTTGTCCGTTTGTCCTGATTCGTCAGCTGATGTTGTACTTGAGGATCAGGCGTCTAAGATTCTTGTCGAATTCGAGGTACCAAGATAAAAATGAACTAAAATAAGACGACCATCTTATTATTTACTTCTATTGTTTAAAGGCATACCGCAAGATCAAACTGGTGTGCTTCTTGCCCACGAATATAAAAGTAATGGTTCATCGAAAACGCTACTTGAGAGCTTGCATATCTTCCTAATGCTGCTGAGTTAAGGCGATGCGAGACTGCGTGTGGAGAGGAGACTACGAAGCGAGAAAGCGAAACAATTGAGAGGGCGCCAGGCAGCAGGCTGTTGCGGGCGGGAGGATTGCAGCGGCTACAGCTACTTTGGAAGGCCCTAGCTTTCTTGTCGGGTAATTTTCCTGCGCGGGAGTGCCACATCTGTGATTGTCCTCTAGAGGCTATCCTACAGATCGAAGGGAAACGTTCGCATGACTTCTGCGTAGGTTGTGCCTTTGATCGTAGAATATGCTCTAACCACAGCCACTTGCGACGATGAATTTGGTAGAAAAAACTCGCGCTGCCTTCTCAAAGTACTTTTCCAATTCCGTAATATCATACAGTCATATGAAGCAGCCCATTTTCTAGATCTGTAGTTCAATCTAATTTTCGGAGCTGTTTCATCCCAGCTCATGGACCACCTCGACAGAATTTTGTTGAAGAGCTCGTAAGGTAAACGTAGGGTCCGTGCACTTCACATAAAAGTGCACCTTACGCCATGCGATGAAGGATAGGGTATTAATTTGATGCTAACAGGATAATTTCACACGTGTATGTGAATCACAAACTTCGTATGCAACACTGTGAACCAGAAATTCTGCACGCATAGATATTTTCCGAATATTTCTGTTGATCAAACTGCCACGAAAGATATGAGTAGAAGACAGAACTCACTGACAAGTGAGCGCATGATGCTCGCCGCTGCTAATAAAAATTATCAAAGCCAATTTTTGGAAAATCAATTCAGCGCCATGCTTGAAGTTCGTCGATTTTCTCCTTTGTTCACGTCTTTATCGCAAAAGCGAGGACTCGCCCTTTTTTAGTTGGTTGAGAGCTTGAAGCCATCAGCTGATTATTTGCTCTTATTTGCATTTTTGTTCACTTCAATAAGGGCCGCTGACGATTATAGATCACCTTTCCCAAAATACGGTTCCCATCACATGATAATGAGGCCATTAACTGCCCCAGTATTATAGCTGGCAATAACTTGTAAGGTTATGGAATGAGGCACTAAACCTTGGAGCAACCTTCACAAGCTTGGTTTGTGTTTTTGCGAATTTTTTGCTCTCATAAGAAGGTCGTTTAGGGCCAAGTGCTCAACGCTAGGGGCCTTATGGCTAGCGACGCAATTCGAGGTGCAAAGCGGCGCAACAACTGCGGTGGCAGACCTAACACCTCTATCCATCACAGGGTTTTCTTCAGTGAGGCTGAGCCCGAGTCTTCGTATTGCTCGAAGCGGTCTCGACGGTCAAGCGATTATTGTAACTTTCAGTGGGGTCTCTTAATCGCCCAATCACTGAATCTCCTTAGTCGCATGGCATCTACGCACAAGAATGAAGTGAGCGCGATAAGAGCGAAGGGGATATATTGGGGAGCCATCGCCACATTGTTGCCGCTCTCGTTTTAGGCCGAGAGATGTTAGCCAGTAAAGCACATTTCCACTAAATAACCTTCACTTTTTTGTTAATCACCATCAAAGTGAATGGAGTGATGGCATTGCATTTGAAACCGCGTAAAACAGTACCTTTTTATTAAAAAGAGGGTGTATGGATCATTGTAAGCCTTATGCCGATGTCAGACTATGCGAATCGAGCGATTCGCTAACGTTCGCGGTCGCGTTGCGGTAGCAGCCAATGAAGCGATGCGCTCGGAGACACTAGCGAAGGCTCGATTTACAAAGTCTGACTCGGCCTATGGCGGGGGAAGAAAGACACCAGGATGCGTGAGCAATTTTCATTTTCCCAAATTTCCTGCACCTTCCTGGACTTAATCGTCAAAGATGCTCCTCATCTTGCGATAGCGCCTTAGGCTTCAACATCCAGAACACTGCATAAAAAATGAGAGAAAAATCAAAAAATTAGTATTTTCGAAGTTATGTTTAGGAGTTAAATATCTTGTGATAGGGCAAACAGAATATCATGCAGTAAGATGTATGGTTCCAGTGCACTTACAAATGCCATACAGATTAATATTAATTGTTTTTTGACGAACAAGTCGTCTTTGTCTTGCACTCTGTGCTATTTATTCGTTACTGATTTGCACACAGTGTAAGGATTCTAGCAATAATAGTGTGAAACGTTCTAAAAAATATTTCAAGCAGGTCTTCGATTCACCGAAAATCACGGCGATATGCGTCGCTCAATCAACCTCGTCTCTCGGCCGGCCATTGTAAGAAATGCGTCCCGTCAGCGATTCTCCCTATTCCCTGCTTCATTTCGGTAAACTATTCAGTGATATCTTGAACACTTTCTCTTATTTTCTCCTATTACCACAATACATAATTCATATAAAAAGTTCCTACGTTTTAACTTGTTGTTTTTATTGGATTTTTTATTTGCGTGAAACAGTTGCCATCCGACAAAAAAAACGCGTCAAAAACGTGCCAATAGTAACATCTAATAGAGCTTTTACTATTGCGGTTTCCTGGGAAGTTGAGTGGTGGTGCGCGGTGCTCCCGAAATGTAACTAGAAGCTTCGAAACGTAACTTCACCTCTGTAACTTCAAATGGAAAGTGGAAGTCCCATCAAAATTTGGTCAACATCGATCGTTCCATCCTTTTTGCCGTCGGCTCTCTGCATTATCACGTGTCCCAAACAATGTTCAGCACCGCTAGAGTTTGTTCAACATAGGAGGTCGCTGTGACGTTTTTCACCAAACTCCAAAACGATAAAAGCGATTGTGGGCCACTCCGGTGGTGACGGCACGTCATGCGACTATCGAACCCGAGAAAATTCCAAACATTAATGACGTGATCTTCAAACACGCCCCTCAATCATATGCAAAGGACTGTTCTGAGCACCAGGGAAGGGACCGGTTTCTGATCCCGGCTTGGAAAGATCAAAGCTTGTTAAGGGTTTTGCAGAATTTGGAGGTTTTAGCGGAGCGCTTGAAGAACATTTTCAGGACTTATGCATTATTTTAAGAATTGAAGCAGTAGATTTGTTTCCCACCAATGGAAAAAACTCCAAAGCTTCATTCGAACTTCGATGGGGAGGACTACGCTATTCTGCAAAGCAATGAATCGCTTATTTCGTTTCCATTTTTTGTTTGAGTTTCTGAAATTTCAGTGGTGATAGCTAAACTTGAAACAGATGCTATTTATGAAAGACGTTAATTTTTTTTTACCCTCACAGAGAGAATAAGGATGTTACCAAGAGAGGGTAGATGTGGGTTGAAGGCAGGATCTGGAAACAAGTTAAGCTTTTCTTCGTGAAAAGTGCAGCACTGCGCAAGCGGAAGGCATATACACAACTTTTGGGACTTGGGATTATTTGAGAAGGTCGATGCGATAAGGCCCTAAGATGCTGCACTGGCTCCGCCCAACACTACTGAGCCCGCCCACAAATCAGTGGAATTTTGCTTCGCTGCTACCAAGACAGTTTTATTTTCGAATTGTCGAGATTTCTTCCTGTTTTTTCATTGCTGGCGCTACACGTTACGTCCTATTGCCACTTGTGAGCGCAATAATGCACCAGTTCGAGCACAGACTTTGCCTTTGAGTCTACCAATTGAGTTTGCTCATCTTTGATTAGATCTCTGATTTGCTTGCAACAAACCCAAGTCCACAAATAGACGTGAGTTTCAAGCACTGCAGAACCTAGCGTCCTGTTATCATAACACTTGGATGACTACCTCAATTGACCGTTACTTGTAGTAGCAGCCCCAAAGCAGGGCAAAATCCGCGCACATCGGAGATTTCAGAACTTCAGAGCATCCAGGGATATCTCAGTGAGGTTGAACCAAAATTACGCACCGTGTTCTAGGATTCTCTTAGTTAGAAGGCTATAGGTGAGGGAAGGGAAGGGAGTATTGTAGCATGCCATGGTGGAACGGTAGGGTTTCTGAATAAAGCTCTGAAGCCCTAAAAATCTCCTTCAAATTCTGCAAAACCCTAAGCAAGATTTGGAAGATACTTCCAAGGCGACACTTCAGTCCTCGCTCAAAGCAAATTGGTTGCGACCCCCCCCCCCTTCCTCGGCCGTGGACTCTACGACAAGTACTTGACCACTCAAGCAAAGAGGGTGAACAACCTTTTTTTCAAAGTTCATTTAGGGGAGTTGTGTTCGACCAACAGAAGAAGAGGGTTGTAAAAGCGTGGTCAGCCGCAGAATTGGAGATCGCAAGGCATAGCAAAGGGGAACGAACTTTCAAGTGACACTGCATCTTCTAACTCGCAAACTAGTGCATGGCGTATTCCAGTGCAAGAGTTGCCTGCAACACGGTTCATCTTTCAGTGAGCACGACCAAACACATTGTTTTAGAGGAAATGCGGTGCTGCCAAACCATATCAGTGTTCAAGGGAGTGACTTCCTAGAGGCTAACTACATAGAGACCTAAGACGAATCTTTGGCAAAACTAGGGTTTCCAATGCAGAGCTGTTTGGGAGAGATCAGCGCCTATACAAGGTAATGCCGACTACCACGATTTTTGCCTTTTTTTATGAGAAAGAGAGTGAAGGCAGTTGCGAGAAGTCGAAAACTCGCGCTTTCGGGGGAAGAGTCGAAAAAACTGTAGAGAGAAAAGCCCAATGGGACGGTTTTTTGAATGAGTGAGTTTCCATTGCAGTTTTATTTCCGAAAGCTCCAAACCCCTCGTCTTCGTATGCCTAGGGAATTCCAAGAAGTTGGCTTCAATGAACTTATGAACATTGTGCAACAAAAACTTGCATGTTCTCATAAATTGACTCGCAACTACCTCCCCTCCAAAATTGAATGAGTAAGTTTCAAAGCAGTTCAAGAAATTTGCAAAGGCTCTGACCCATTCCAATAGGTCTAGCAGAAATCATTTCTCTAACGAGGTAAATATAGAGTGGTTATGGGAAACGTTCTTAATTCCCAAGTGTAGAATGTCTCGAAAAGTTTTAACATTGGAGCGTGATTATTTCTGAAATGGATAATCAGAAATACGAGTGTGGTTAGACCTGGTCACAAGGGTTCCGATTTTACTCGATTATTTGCTAATCGGTAATCTAGTCGAATTTTTCTTTGTTCAGGTCCGAAATCAGAGTGGAATCGGGTCACAAACGAGATAAGAGAAGCGCTTGTTCGCCACGTTTATTTCACAGCATGCAACGGCTCACAGAGGACGACGTAGAGGTAAGCCCTTTGTCCTAGCATTACTCGTCGTATAAGTTAGGAGAGGCACAATGTCAGTATCTATCATTGTGGGATTTTTCAATTATTCACCATTCGTATAAACTCCGCGTATAAAAATCCTTCCTGGCCCACCTCTTATTTTCTTCCTCAAAACTACGGTAATCGTTACTCTTTTGTGTATGTGGTTTCCCCACATTACGTAACGTTAGACAAGTTGATGTGACTTGCGAGCAGATTTAAAATCGCCCTAGGAAACGGCAAAGGCTCGTAGAGGATTTTCGCTCTCTAGCGCCCGCGAGCCGTCTGTGCTCTCCGCGCGCAAATTCACTTCTCGACACTGCTCTCGCACAGTGTAGAGCCATGGTCGAGGAATTCTTCGACCGCTATTCACCCTGCTTGCAAGTGTTGCCATTATGAAGAACATCGCGTAGCTTACTCCCTCGATTGCTTTTGACTGCCTTCTACACTTATAATTAAACTATGTGTTACTTCTTGCGACACAATATGTTTCTTTTTCTTCTGATTAAGCTTCGAGGATAAGGTCAAACGGCAGAATAAGTTGCATGCTGAAGAAGGGGGAATACGGCAACTGTAGAGAAGGCTAAGTCCTTGAGCGTACGAGTCGTGGCGCTCTTACGGCGGAGGGCGCATCATCAACAAGCTATAAAAACCTTACTTTTGGTGTGGTGGCTGCCACATACAAGGCAGGTCAAGCCTCCAGGTGGAAGACTCAGCCCTTGATTGGCTAGTTGACAAGATTTCTGTCAACCGAAGGATGAGAGTGTAGATGGTGAAGCACACTCAGTGTGCATAGGATTGAGTCATAAAAAGGAAATGCTGTAATAGTGTGTATGTGTGAGAGCTCTCAGACAGCCAGCTCTACAACACGCTGATTTGTCTAGCCTCACAGCTGACAGAAGTCCTGTGACCAAGTCGCCGACGGTGAGTGATTAGAGGCAGAGCAAGGCGCTCACGTCGATGGCGTCATTTATCGCGGAATTACGCAGCAACAGGGACGGTAGAAGTTTCGCCTCAGCTGCTAGTAACTATGTGGTCATTTGCTCAAGGTAACTTCCTGATGACTTTCGTCCGAAAGTGTTCTGAAACATGCTACAGGACCTTTGGAACCACTCCAAAGATTCCAGGTTAGAATGCTCGAAGTTGTTTACATCAAGTGGCGGTAGGTGGATTGGGTGAGCGGCCATTCAAAAATTATCAACGATTGCGGCAGAGAAGGGGAAATAGTGCAAAAGGAATGGAAACGCAGGCATGCTGCTACTTGAATGTGGTCATCTCTGGAAAATCCTCCGGAGGACTTTTTATAGATGGTCGCAATCAAATTGATAGTCTGTGTGGGTCAAAGCAGGGTGCTGGAAAGGCAAAGGGAAGCGTTTTCATTGGTGTGTCAATGGTACAGTGCCTGTGGTCGACATTGGTGTTGGGTCGGTCCCGGGATCAAATTGGGAAATGCAAAACTTGCTTCTTCGTAAATTATTCCCCTTTCTCTTCAACTCTTTCTTGATTAATAGGGCTTCTCAGTGAACTGGCAACGATCCCACTCATGGGACGTTGCATAGAAGGTTCGAGCCCATGGCGACTCGCGGCAACGGATATGCCTTGGCTTCTGACATAGACGTCCTCGCGCCGCTAGCGCCGCTGCACGCCCCCCCCCTCCCCGCCCCCCTCTAGCCGTTTATTTCTAGCGGCCTAGCAGAGACATAGAGTGTGTGTTGGCGTTATTGAGGTCAGCACAAAGAGACAAGCGTAACCCGCAAATCAACGGGCAAGAGTCCTATTTCTCGGGTTCTAGGTTGTTTTCCTAGTCTTTTCTTTTCACGTGATTTACTGAACACCTTTACCTTGAGTTCTAGCGAGCTGTCTTTTCATCGTAAGCTTTGCCTTCAAGACTGATGTGCCTCAACATCCTTCAGTATCTATTATACGATTATTTATCACCTCAAACACGGAGCATCTTTCGACAGCGCTTCACTGCAATTTGATTTTTTGTCCATTTATCCAAGAATCACCGCATTATTCCATTGTACTGAATTTGAGGTCATCCGATATGGTACAGCAGAGATATGGGACCAGATGAGAGACTTGGTTCGTACGCTCCCATGGACTACACAAGACGAGGCTATGTGGCAACTGATACCCGAGATGAAGAATCTTCATCCTATCTTCGCCATAAGAAAATCAGGTAACAAGCCTTCTAAATAATCAATCTCTATAGTCCACAGTCGTGGCATGAAAAAGTGTAAAGTCAAAGGCGAAAAACAGAGACGCAGTACCCCTCTGGAGTCTGACATCGGCCTAAGGAGATGAATTTAGAAAGAGAGCGGGAGGCCTAAAACCCTCAAACTGTTGTCAAGCGGAGAGAGGAGGAACTGGAGGGGGAGAGTTAAATTCATCTGAAGGGACGAAATGCTACGAGCTTGCCAATTTCACGCTTCTTTCCGAAAGCTTTCTTCGATATCGCAAAAACAAATGGTCAAAACGAACACTCCCTTCTCACAATCACGAAACCCTCAAGCTCCACAAACGCGATTCCACTTCCAAACTAGCTAGGTTTTCTGTCAACCTCGGAAAACAACCTCTTCCGAGGATCGGAAACCCGCCCCTTTCTCTGGTTTGACCGGAAGGTCGGTTGATGCTGCTACGAGTGAAGAGCTGTCGACCCGAAGGTCCTTCAAACTTGCACAGCCGGAAGAGCTCTGAGAGCACATGAGCTTTCACGCCAGGGCTCTCTGCACCCATTGAGACTTTAACCTCTGATCAGCTCGGATGTGGTCATTCATAACGCAAATTGTTGAATTCAGTGGCAGGCTTAAGAATTCCACGTTTTGTTGGTTGCCCTCCTTTCGAGGACTCGTCTGGACTTTTGCCGCCAATAAATTGCCTTTTCGTGATACTGAATAAAGGAAGCAAGAAGGGAAAAAAAACATGTAGAAGCTTTTTGCGCACCTTTTCCCTATCACTACCCATATGCGAATGGTTGGGAGCAAGGTGAGAGTCGGCCGAGGAATTGGCAACGGCGCGTCGGGGATTCTCGCTCTTTCGCACCCGCGAGCCGTCTGTGCTCTCCGCGCGTACACTCACTCTCGACTCTACTCTTGCACAGTGGAGAGCCACCGTCGAGGAATTCCTCGACCGCTATTCACCCTGAGATGCGCCAGCGATTCAAACTATGCACCAGCTGATTTAGTCACTGATATGATGACGCATCGCTCGTACCCCTCGAACAGCTAGCGAAACGCCCATCGCCCATCTCTGCCAAATCCACAGATTTGCAGTCTCACCACCTAAAAAATTCTCTCAAACGTTTTCGCCACAGTCCACATTTTATTCGGGATCCCATCTGATCGGAAGAAAGAGTTGTTGCCTGATTGGCTGGCATTGTTACATGTTTTCCAATATGTTCCCTTGAAGTGAATTTTCAGACAGTTACCTTCTGGGTGGTGTCACTTTGGTTGAGACGGACATCATCTACGGCGCTTTCTATGTGATGAGACCCGATCTACGTGGACTGGGAGTCGGCATGAAAATGATGGCTCATCTTGTGGACATAATATCAAATGAAGCGAAGGACAAACCGGCCCTTGGAAGAGCAGGTTCGTGCTCTCGGCGAACTAATGTTTATAGAAGAGGAATACTATGCAGACCATACGAGTGTTTTCCCAAAATTAGAGCCAAAGATCGGGTTCGATCAACGATCCAGTCTTGTAGACTTCCTTGACTGGTCTTGAGGTCTTGAGGCAGTACTGAATCATGCTCGTCTAAACTCAAATTCTTGAGTGTCACACGGCTCTTGGTAGACTGCCCAAGAGAAGAGACCAGTTTTGTTGAATGTACCTTACAGAAATCTATTGATAGCAAATCGAATAAAGCCTTCTTGAACGATGTTGAGGAGCTTATTGATAGCACAGCTGAGTAGAAGCCACAGTAGCAAGAGCTGGAGCGGTCGATTCAAACGGCCTTTATACGGACGCTCTGTAACATTGACATAACATCGAGTTGACATTTCTGTAACATTTCTGTGAGTCTCACATCGACGCATGATAAGCTGAAAGCTTGCATTAGCTATTGACAACATACTACCCTGATCAGCCACTAGATAACGAAAAAAAAGTAAAATATTGGAAATCTAGAAAGTAAAGTTTCCTACCGTGTTTCAATTATTATTGTCGCGTTGCGATAAGTCTCACCTGGCAGCTTTGAAGCGCTAGTTTGAGTTGACTAGATATCTCTGTAGTAAATCGAGAAATTTATCGTTATCATCGACCGATTTATCGATGAAAGATTATCGATTCATCGATTCCGACCGACCCATCGATAATCAAAGCTGATGTAGTCTTAAACCTGTTAGAAAGAAGAGAAAATAAACAAAGAATCATTAATATAAACTGCTTATAATTTAGTCCAAACAATGGTGGAAAAGTACAGTGGACCACCATTCTACGCAATTCACCATCATGAAATGTACGCTTTCACGCTTCCACGGGATCAAGTCTTGCAAATGTTCCCGACAACTGGCAGCACACTGGTTCCCATATCACTCAAGGTTTAAATTTGCTCTGAACATACTACTGATTTACTTGTTTACGTGAAAATGTCAAATAGTGAAGAAATGTGGGCACAGATGGGTATTGTAAGGCCGATGTCAAACTTCGCAAATCGAGTGATTCGCTAGCTATGGTCGCGTCGCGGCCCGCAATGCGACCGCGGGCACTAGCGAATCGCTCGATTTGCAGTCTGACATCGTCCTAACAACGAATGCACTGAATTTTTAGCTGCCATGTATATTGCGGAGTAGAAACATACCACGCATTTTCCTGTTCCTAATTTTCCCTTTTCAGGATATGAATGCTGAGCAGTTTGAGAAGGTGTGTGCTTATGACGAACTCGTGAGCGGACGAAATCGGCGAGTTTTTCTGAAGGATTACCATTCTCTCTTTTTTACCAAAGGTAAGTGAGTTCAGCAGATATGCACAAATTTGACAGTGTTCGTACTAAACCACACCAAGAGGGCTGGTCTGCTTACCTCCACGTCGGCTGTCGTCACTTGCGATATGGTCTGCACAGGATGAAAATCGTGTCGAGGACGTGGTCACAGAAGTACGACCCCCCCTCCTCTAAATCGCGACCCCTCCTATTTCGATTCTCTTCCATGAACGGAGTGTAGTGGTAGTGTAGTGGTGAGTATCCGCGTCTGTCACATGCGAGACCCGGGTTCAATTCCTGACCGGAGAGAGTTTTTGGAATCTCACTGAGTTGTCCATGCCAATGCGAATGTTTGAGAAGTTCATAGAAGAGCACCACAACAGCCTGTATCGACCAACGGCCGACTCCGCGATAGCTGCTGCGCGGTTTGTTTCTGGGTCAGATTTGCTGATGCCCCTCTCAAAACCACCGGAAAGTACACCCTTTGAAATGCTTCAATTCCCCAATTTTTGAACCTTTTGAATAGCACTTGGGCGGATTAGATAGAGCTAGGCCAGCTACTGCCAATCAGTATTGAAATTGCTTTGGAAGCCTTCCATGCAAAGAGGTAAGGTCTCACAAAGTTCGTCGAGACAGCGTCGAGGGCGGTGACATTTTCATGCGAGTTATTGCCACTCAAACGGCAATATCTCTCTAATTTCTCAGGCGATCAAAAAAGTAAGGACAGTTTTGGAAAGCGGAAGGATTGCGCTTCCTGATAGTTTACTTAACTTCTTTCCAAGTCTTTTAATTGTGGAGAAATTTGCGTCGAGGATTTATCGAGGACCACCTTTGACCGCTCAGAAAGTCGTTTCCTTCCTCACCGTTGCAGAATATTTCGTGGGCACAACTCGAAATGTATCTAGAACCTTCCAGCGTTGGTGATATGAAAAGGGACAATCAACATCGCCCGCTATCGTCTCATACGCCATGCATGTGACCGTCTCTCAAGCGGTGCACTCGATCGAAAGGTGTTATATGATGATGGCCTGCTGACAGCATCTGTATTGCAGTACACACAACTCGTACCCCCTATAACCGACAAGCCGCTTCATTTGCTTAGAGGTTTGCTTCACCAATGCCGTTTTTGCGACAGCGTTCCTGCCAACGGAACCACTGTCAGCGAGGTATTAAGAGCGAGCAGAAAGAACATCTTATATAAATAATAAATGTAATAAAATTGTGTCAAATAGTGTCTTGAGAGTGGTTCGTTTCGCCTCCACCTCAGACGAACCACTTTATTCCGTCAATCCCAGGAGGCTCCTCAGTGAGGCTGGGAATGACAGAATTAGTCTAATTAGTAAAGGTTATAAGAAGGAATTAGAAAGGAATTTCTAAAGACCAGAACGACCAAACACTTCG
>KZ345011.1:287175-306351 GCA_002352805.1 Teladorsagia circumcincta
TTATGTATAATTAGTAGATCGTCCATATATCTATATGGTTCAAATATGAGTCTGTCATGTCTTTTAAAATTTTTTGCGAAATTATATTCCATAACTGATAATGTGAGATCCGCTAAAAGTGGACTAAAGTTGTCTCGCACATCCTCGTTTCCTGCTGCGGTACACACTCTTCCTCCTATTTGCACCACGACGCCACTCGCTGCCGACCCTTACAGGTACGACCCCCATGACGCATCCTGACAGGTACGACCCCTTTGTCGAGGATTTCCTCGACCGTTATTCACCCTGGTCTGCACTCTACGGACGCTCTTCTCGTTTTCCGAAATAAAGTATACCCAGCAGATAACCTTCACAGTATCGCCTTTGACCCTCCCTGCGCAACTTCACGACAGCCTTCCTCACGAAAACGATTGAGAATTGCCTTTTTGAGTGAATGGTACGAATAAATTACTAAGCGTAATAAATGTCATTAAAGGGCTCCTTTTATTTACTCTGGTTGTTTTCCAGGTGTTGCTCTCTTTGATGCAAATGGAGAAGTGCACGGACTAGTTGGAGCAGTACCAACGCTGCACAACAGTGAACTTTACAAAATCGGGCCGATCTTCGCCTCAAGTCAAAACGACGCCGGTTACCTACTCAAGTGCATCTCGGAGCTGATTCCCAACCCCAAGGCAAAGTTTGTTCTGCACATATCCACGAACTCGGCTGGAGATTGGATTTTGCAAAAATGCCGTGATGCCACTATACCACTCGTATTCGTCGGCACAGCTGCTAACTCTACGCACAACAAAATCGTCTACAAAGATCCCTGCAAAGCCGAGCTGATGTACGCTCCTATGAACTGCCCAATATTCTTCGATCGATAGTACTTTATGTATTGTATTTTATTGCTGTACTTGAAAATCGCAGTCATGTATACAATCAAGCCAATTGTGTCTCCTTAATAAATGAATTTCATCTTGTAAACAGAACGTTCAGGACAGCGTATGAAGGATAAACGATAAACCATCCGCCGTTTATCAGTCTAGGGATGCTGCACGCATCCCACTTCCATTTGTACTTTCGTAGTGGCCCTAGAATGCGATTTGGTCCATACAATGACTTGCGGGGCCGTGGATATTAAAGCAACAGTCCCAGCAGGGTTGAAGTGGGCGTGGCGGCCAACGGTCGCACCCCCTCTTGCCAGCTGTGGAGATCGCGGCTACGGAGGAATTCGCGATTATTTTGGGACGGGGACTATTTGAAGTCGACTCACGATCGCAAATGCCTCCGCAGCCAATCACGCGATCTCCACGGCTGGCAAAAGGGGATGCGACCGTTGGCCGCTTATCCTTCCAGAACTGCCAACCAATTTACTCACCCTGCAGGGATGGAAGGCTTGGTTGGTCCAGACAATGCACGACCCAGGACTCTCACCGGAGCGTGCGCATAGTAAGGAGCGCCACTTGCCACTACACCCATTTCGCCCAGGACAGCATATATCATACATAATGGATGCAGGGTGGACAAAACTTCTACTCCGTTCCAGAAAACCGGGAGCGCGTTGAGTACAGACCACACACCACAAGTGACGATGGTCTTCAAGTAGATCTGGTAATTGGTGACTTACAGTGATAGTTGATAGTTGGTAAATAAGAGTTGTAATTAATGACAACTGATAGAATAGAAGTGCAACAGGGTAGTCATTTCATCTGCAGAGAACATTTGCATTTTGGGACGTCGTCGCTTGGGGTATGTGATCCGCATTCTACTCCCTTCTGGTTTCCTGAAACAGATAGTGTGTTGACTACATGTCCCTGTGGTCATCCACTAGTTTCTATTTCTCTACATACTTACTCTACATAATCATCTCCTTTCTGTGCACAATGCGATGGGGTAGGACTTTTCCATTCTACTGAAGCTAGCTATCATTAAGTCGAAAATAGTGAAATCATCGCATCAATCAATCATTAGGCGCTACCGCAATATACGGGGACGTCCTCCGGTACTAGGCGAAAATTCTAACAAACTCTTTGATTCAGGACAGAATTCCGATATCTGGTAACAGCGATGAGAACTCTACCGAAAGAGTCACATACATTTTGAAGCAAGCAAGATGTCCCTTGATCTTCACTACCGCACAAAATTGTCTATGGTGACCATCCTGATTTATCATGCATGCCGGCCGTCGAAAAAAAAAACGCGTTCAACTGGAACTGAGGGACTGGCAAAAAGTGAGAGAGTTAGGCCTTTGCGGAGAACGCAGACGGAGACGAAGGGTCGGGCGACAATCATTGATGGTAGAATGAAATGAACTACCGTGACACATCTGAGCATAAAAAGCTAAGATCAAGGGGAAGTCCAGTCAGAAGTCTACCTTACAAAGGGTACATCATCGCATAGAAATTTTGACACGCTGATTTCAAATATGACGACCATCTTCCTTCTCTGTGAACTAAGGTGATGGAACGGGAATAAGGCGGCACCTTTTAATTAGTTCAGTTTCATATCAGCTGTAACTGTACCATGTCGAGAGCAATACTGGACTCTCATGCTTGTAACTACCAAGAACGCGTACGCCCGTGGCAGCACCCCTCAACCACGTTTGTCTTATAGTCATAGTTTTTATATGCGCAGCAGTATTCCATATCAAATGTTTGGCACATGGCACTAGTGCAACCCAGATGCCCTCAACAGTACATCTCCACAAGTTCTGAAAAAATCCTTTGAAATTTCGCATTCATTTTTGAGGCCGGCGGCCTTACGAAGGAAATTTCTTTGGATCTCTCGTGATAGTCCCGTAACTTCTTTTCCAGTTTGTTTGCTGAGATATCTATGTTCATGAAACTAACACAGAAAACTGCTTTGTGCCTTAAAAGGAAAACTGCTTTGTGCCTTAAAAGGTAAATTTCTTCGCGCCACTCAAGAGATTCTGCCAGCGAACCCTTCAAAAACTCTAAAATTTAGATGTGACTACTGATGCCGCAAAAAGTTGAAATTTGACAGGAAACTGAAGATGAAGATTTTGTAGGCTTAAAAAAGACTGCGAAATTCCATGCACCTCCCTATGAACCACGTAGTTTATACTATGATGAAGGTTGCCCCATTGAATAAATCCAAAAACTTATGAAAAGCATAGGGGTGCGCAGAAAGAATGCATGACACGCGTGCAGCACACATACGTCCCGCGCTGTCCCACGTAGCTTGCAGAGTGTGGCACGTATGAGTCCTGCTTCTCGCCGACGTGTTAATACTGAATTGGGATTGTGTATTATTCAGGAGAATGGATGCACACCTCAGACGGATATAGTCAATATATTTATTATCATTCATAATCTCATCCAGTGCTGAGTAAGTCGACTAACAAATAGTAACAACTATGACAACTGAGAAAATCAACAAATAACTACAATCTGTCTAACAAGCCTCAGCATTCTAATACAACAGCGGACTACTCAATGAGCAAATATAATAGAAAATAATTACAACCTGACAGTCTGATGCACTTTTGTCCAGTTCTTAGTGAATCGCGTCTAAACTTGAACCACAGTTCGTAATCACACTCTTCCACAAATCATGGCTGGCATGTCAGCTTACTAACCCGTAACTTCTCACGTTGAATGCTATACCCTCTATTTCGAAAAACGAGAGGAGCATTGAGTGCAGACCACGCACCGCAAGTGACGACGGCCATGAAAAAAGAAGGAAAAGCCACGTTTTTCACGGCCGCCGTCACTTGTGGTGTATGGTCTGCACTCGACGCTCTTCTATTTTCCGAAATAGAGTATACCACCATTTGTCCTGTCGTTGACCAACGCCAGAACTACCGAACTTGGAAAAAACTGTCTTTGAGAAACTAACCAGAATCTCAAACATGAGAGCAATGCATAAATTACAAGTATCCTATAAGACAACAATATACACGTATTTACTGTCGGTAATTTTTTGCATTACTCAAAACAATTCTATCAAAACGAACAGCTAAAACCTGAGCATTACGAATGCAATTCAATGATTCCGAAGGAAATTGTTGTAAACGGCTAGATATGTGTTTGCTGCCTTCCGTGCGAAAACCTCATCACTGGGGTCCAAGAAGACTTCTATGGGCACTTGCTGAATATAGATTAAATCATAAATGCTACCAGAAATGAATTGCTTCACGCCCACCTCGCAATCACTCTTATCCTTGGATGACGCCTCTGACTTGTCGTCCACAATCTCACCCTCATATACAGCTCTTCCTAGTTTCTTCAGGAATTCGTGCCTGAGTAAAAAAATAACATGGCGTAAGCATCAAAAGTATTGAAGTGTCATTGAAGAAGAAGAAAAAAATGCGAAAGAATGGAGATACGAAAAGCAGAAACACACCTATTCCGAATACTGCTGTGTGAGCAACGAAGAATGAATGGATGTTTCACAATTATAGAATTGGAAAGACGCATTATTCGATGGATGTAACCATAGTTCGTCATTAAGAACTTTGGATCTGAAAACATGATTCCAGCGTGAGAGTCGTGGCAATATAAGATTTAGAGCTGCGCTTTTTGACGATGCCCACTGCAGCTCTGTTCACAACATAGCCGTCCAACCGCCAAAGTTGAAGCAAAAGTCATTAAGATCACGCAGCGAAAATTGTTTGGTTCAAAGTGACTTTTCCGCTTTTCGTGCCTGAAGGTTTTGCGCTGCGGGAATCCCAGGTCTACCACTTTTTTGGGGTGGATCAGGTGTTTCCAGGGTGCAAAGTCTCGCGCGCGAGAAGCGGAAAAGTCGCCTCTGCCGTGGCGGACCACGCCCTAGTGAAAACGTTGAACTGTCAGAGGCGCGCTCTGACAACAGCCTATGTCCCCAAAGTGGGCCGCGTTCAAATGAAAGCGCCTATCCGCTGGCAAAACAGCTCTTCAACTTTTACGAACGTAATCCATGGTAAATAGAATAACCATTGTTGATTGAGTATAGCACATCAAGCGGTGTCCGCTTAGGGGAAGTATCGGTGACGCAATGCGGCGTGCCACAGTAGCTACTGCCAAAATACTGCATTGACAGCCTCCATTGTTCGAAAAGCACAGCGAACCCTGCGCATGCGGGATGTGGTTTACTAGGACAGAAGGCAAATTTTCCGCTTCTCGCGCGCGAAACTCTTGAGCAATGGTGAACCTGGAGTCCCGCAGCGAAAAACGTTCCGTGCGCGGGAAGCGGAAGAGTCGCTTCCTGTCCTAGTGAACCACACCCGCGCATGCGCTCGGCTAACGCTCCCAAAAAAAAGCAAAGAAAAGAAACCGAAGAACGTACCCATCATAAATACTCGCGGATCAGTCAACAGTATCTTCTTTATTTCCTTCGGGTGGAACTCTAACTCCTTGTTAAACAGAATCACGAGCCGCTGCAAATATTAAACACTTATATATTTTGCAATCAGTTGCTCAGAAGATAGAGATCGCGCCTCAATAACTGCATCCGAATGGGCCTCGCTCCCTGCATAGATCTTCATTCTGACAAAAAGACACATTGCAACGAATTTCAGGTTCACCCCAAAACGCTAAGCGATACAATCCCAACCAACATTGGCAGGAATACTAAGAAACTCTCAAGTTTACGCTTGAATAAATTTCATTTTTTTTTTTGACTTCAAAATCTAATCATAAGGAGGCTCCAGGATTGCAGTGTCAGTTCAGATGCAGGTATTTGCGGATTTCGAAGACAAAAACAAATAAGAATGAACATTAAGAAAGTCAAAAGGTATGAACCAAAAACAATAAGAGAAGAAGAACACGGTTTCACAGAACAAAATAAGACTCACCTGTAGCGGCCCCAGGCCAAACATGAGGATGCGAGCTTCCTTACGAATAAGGTTTCGAACTTCATCTCCAGACAAACCAAATTGTTGCTGAATCCATCCTAACCGAGAGTCCATGGTCTTCACATCCACGTTCAGCCAATATCTGATGAAGAAAATTGTTTAATAAGATATGGTTTAGCTGGTACATCTTAAATCTCACCTAAAGTCTTTGATGATTTTTAAAACGTCTTTGTTGGAAAACTTCATTGAGGTTAAATAATTAACTCGAGCCTACAAAAAAAATTGTAGATTCATGCAGATATGATTTAACAATCATAAATAAAAGTAGTGAGTAAGTGTGGGAGGGAAGAGTTCGTGAGCCACAGCACAAGGAGCGTGATTCGCAAGTACGGAAGCAACTTTCTCGCTTTTCGCAGCGTGAAACTTCCTTCGCTGAGGCAGACTCAGATACACATCCCTTCCCTGCTCACGGAAGCATACCTTAAGGTCCTTCAGTCCATCACTGGTGGACCTGGGGCTTCCGCAGCAAGAAGTGTCTCGCGCTGAAAAGTTGCTTCCTGTCCTAGCGGACCACACCCCAGTACAAGCATCCAGTACATTAGGTCACAAAATCCAATTCCTCACACTTCCTTGCTCTTCCAATGCAAAGTGATTAAAAAGAGCGAGATTGATAGGGAGCCCACCTGCATATCGCTAAGATCTTGAAGTAAGAAGAACGGATTCCTCGTCAAATATTCGCCCAAATCCTCAACTTCGAAGCCGAGAGAAACAAGCCATTGAAGCTGAAAGAAAAGTGTTACATGAAATGTTTTTGTTCAAAACGAACAAATACCAGGCATTAAATTTTCACCTTCGGCTTCACCTCCTTCTGCATATCGAGACGCAAAAGATGCTTAGCTGCTCGGGTTGTTTGTTCCACCTTTATTATGATAAATCAGTTGATTTTGAAATCGTGGATGATAACGGAAACTAATGTGAAGAAATCAGAAATGACCAGATACCTCAAACAGATTCATGCCGATGTCAACGAGCGCTTGCAGAAGTGGGGAATGATTGACAAAAGGAACAACAGATCGGCTGTATACTGGAGGGGCATGCTTCGATGGATCAAACGGATGCGGATTAGCTCTGAAACAAGATTGTGATCTGTTGGCGTGAAAAGGAGGGTGTGGGGGAGAGCACACTGATGCAATTGCTCGGACCGCTCTTAACAAAAGAAAACACGTCAGAACTTGTAATACCTGCCGAGGTTTTCGGGCATCTGAAGAAATTTACACGATAAGGTTGGAGGTCGAAGAATGGGAAATATCATAGTGGAAATGCAGGTGGGCCCTAAGGTGCGGGGCGATGTGGCGCAGCGAAGTGTAGCAGGGCTATACCCGCACCATGGGTGCCGTTACACGCCCAACGATCGGTATCCGCTTGCCACCTGACTCTATTCGTTTAGCAGAGAAGGAACGTTAGCGTTGAAGAGGGCAGCACCGATGAGAGCCGCATCAATGCGGAAATTGACGTACCAACAGGGATCCCAATTCTCGGGTTCTGAGCCAGTTCTCATAGTTTTTTTCATCTCTGACCATCACCACCTCTAGCTTGGTTTCGTGTGGGTTTTTCTTTATCTTAAAACTCACCCTTAAACAAAAGAAAACAATCCAGACAGTTGACAAAACAAAAAAAGCAAATTGATCTCCTGGCTATAACAAGGAGGCTGAGCTTCAGTTCTGGCCCGTTGTTTGGTTGACCGCGATTTTTCCAATGGTTTCAGGAAAGTTAACAACTTTTGATACGCTTTGCTTTGTTGGCAGCACTCAAGCTTTGGCAGACACCAAATTTTGGCATTTCCATTTGGTACCAGCAGATGCCCCCCCCCCCACCCCTTACGCCAGAACACCAAAATCACTTAAAACATCAAGACTGAGAAAAATGCACATACAACGAATCAAATGAGAAACTTACGGTGAAGGTGGCATGCTGAGATCGGATCCTTGTAATTCGCCCTCATTGTAGATTATTGAACGAAACACAGCTTTGCCGGTCTTTCGTTTCAATTCCAATTCCTCGGGAGTCAACTCCAACCGTTTCGTCTGTAAGAGTAATCTGCATCATTAGGGTACAGATCACAACCGAATACCGATGACAACAAATTGAGTAGCGCCTTTATCCTTCATTAATAACAACAAAGTATTGCTTTGCAAACAGATAAAAAGAAGAGAAAGGAGATACTTTACCGGAGGTGATTTGATAGCGTTCTTTTCGTCTGCTGATACGAAGCTGAGACTTGACATCAGGTCCTCAGCACGCTCAGCCCATTCGCGTTCCTCTTCTTCGACTTTTTGAGCAAACTCCACTTCTGTGATTCGCCGAAGGCCATCTTCAGATGGATCTCCATTCGTCTCATCAGCAGGCTTAAAACAAACGTAGCAAACATGAACAAATGTTGAATTCAGTAAATAGCTCAGATCGCGGGCGCTATCGCAGGATACAGGGGTATCGTAGCGGCAACGCACTCAGACACGTAAAGCATCTCGGTTTTGTTGAAGACAGGACTAGGCGTTGGGATGGTGTCAGAGTTCTCGATCCGTCGCAGGTTTCGCGCGATTCGCGCACAAAAATCGGAGATGCAATCAATAGTGCGAGGACTACCATAGTCCTGCCGCCAATACCGCTTGACAGTGATGACTGAAGAACAACTGTTCTACTTGTTTCACGCTCAATGTTTCGTAAATCATTCAAATGTTCATGATGCGTTTCTACTTTTTTTTCCTATATGAGGGCAGGAATTTGGCATAGATTTTACGAGAAAAGAGTTTATGAAACAGTGAACATGAAACAAGTAGAATCATGAACAAGCATCTCTGTCAAGCAGCACTGGTAGCAGGACTACTGCAGCACTTTGCAGTACTGATCAGGGCACCCGCGATTTTTACGATTCGCGCGAAACCTGCGACCGACTGCGGACTCTGACACCATCCTTGGACGGGGTAAGAGAGATTTCGGGCTCTATTACTCCGTAGCCCGTGTAGGCTAATTGCCAAAAGATGCCACCCGTAGTGCGATTGCGCCAGGTCGTGTTTTACCTCAGGTAGATAGGCATTTCGAGCTTTCCACCGTTTGATGCGTTTCCTAGTCTCACGTAAAACTTCTTCTTTCTCCTTGTCAGCTGGTCGACTGGACCGGCTAGGGCCCTCTCCAGAGTTGTCTTTCTGTTCAAAAAAGCAATGGAGAAATTTTCAAAGACCTATTTAAAAATGTACACAGTGAATTGGGAGAACTTCTAGGTTCTCAAATAAAAAAAATAGGAAAAAGGGGAAGGAAGAAAATATACCTGATGTTCCGAATCAGCAAATTCTGGGGCAATACTCGACTCTCTAGCACTAAAATGCATGCACGCGTAAGGCACCCGGGATCTCAAGCTCATCGACAGTAATTTCCCACTGAACATCTGTAAAAGTATGCGTATAACATGAGTTACTCCAACTTTGAACCAGGGTCTATAGAGCGAAACTAGGATAGTGTTACTTTCCAAACGTTCATAAAGAATTAAGATTATTGTAGTGGCTTTAAAATCGTGGTTTCTGCCCCAAAATATCCAAATCCCTCCCCCTTAATAGAACAGGCTCTGACAATGTTCACTGGCCTCTCACAAGATACGAAAGAGCAGTCGAGTGCTTGACCTCTTCTTCATCTCCCGAATAAACGCTACGACGACCACATAACAAAAAGAATCAATACGTGCTTTTCAAAACCAAGACAGATGGGCTCGATACAAATACAGCATTATTGTAAGCGATTCGGGTAACCAATACACACATAATACCTAGCAATGTTGAAAGGGTCTAGGCGCTATCGCAAGATACGGGGGCATTCTCGGACCAAGCTCACAACGGGAAGGGAATTCAGGGAGAAAGAAAATGCTTGCGCATTCTGGAGTCTTCCCTCTGTAGGGGTTAGCCTCTTTTCTAACAGAAATGATATTTCTATGCGATCTTGAATGCATTGTCACCACAATGCCTTCGTATCTTGCGATAGCGCCAGGGACCACATACCAAAAGGCCAGGGGAGGCAAATGGAAAGAGGTTTGGTCAATCACCGTCCTATTGGTGGATGCTAGTAGATTCGATGCGGCCTATTAGTGGATAGGCAGACGTCAGATTTTGATGATCATACGAACGCGCTTTTTACGCAGCCTGAAGGCTCCACTCGTTTCTAAGGCACATTTAGAAATCATTTTGGCGTGCCATATCTCTTTAGTTGATTGGATAAAGCTATCAATAAAGGTAGGAGGTATGCCGTCCTTGTGACTAGCGACAAGGGCACAGTAGCCTCATTACGCTGAGCGTTATTGCGCCAGGGTGAAATTGACAGAGGAACTGGCAACGGTGTGTCGAGAATTCTCGCTTTCTCGCACCCACCAGCACCACCGCGCGTCTGTGCTCTCCGCGCGCACGTTCACTCTCGACACTGCTCTTGCACAGTGGAGAGCCATGGTTGAGGAATTCCTCGACCGCTATTCACCCTATTCTGCACTGACTGCCTCTTTGTTGTAGCGCTGTCCCTCTCACAAAAATGGAGACGTCTACATCCAATGCCTTTTCTTTTCTAACTGGTAATCCATCCCACCACTAACCTTTCACAACCTATGACTCAGAATATGACTTCAGGACAAATGCCAAATTCTAAATCAGCGTTAAAACGAACAAAACACGACGTGCTTCTCATGCATTGATGTAAAATCAGGACATGTTGACAGGTGTGTATTTGCAATAACAGAAAGCGAGTTTTTCGCTTTTCGCATTGTAAAACTTTCTAGTTGGAGGAACCTCAGGTACGTCCCAGGCCATGAATAAACCTGGGGTTCCCGCAAAGAAAAATTGTTCACCGTGAGGAAGTCAGTTTCTGTTCCGGTGTCCCACACTCACTTTTCAAAGAGAGTCGACCTCGATTACAATCCCCTTGTCTGATTCAGTCAGACGAACGGTTGACCTTGGTCGCAGAGGGGCGCAATGCACTAGTTCATCTCGGCAACGGATATCCCGTTTCCTGCAGGGTAAGAAAGCTCGAGACAAGTGAACCAATTTGCTCGTTCAAGCAGAGGAACTTATGAACATGGAGAATGTTTGCATTGTTTCTATGCCCCTCTGCGCGAGACATGCGCCTATTACTTAAAGCCCACACTGGAATAGGGCAAAGTGCACCAAATTTACCAGCGCTGCAAAAAGGGTACACATTGTGGCTTTCTGCACAGGTATTAAGCTACACAAACAATATGCGAATCTAAAAAAGCCGAATTTCCGCTGAAGCCACATCTAATGAACAACTGATGAAACCTCCTCAGCCATGAAATGAGCAGCTCGAGCACATTTTTTTTTGTCGTAGCCGCAACTAACCAATCGACACATTCGTAGGACCTGCCCTTTCGACTCTTTCCAAAATGGCGGCTTTAAATGAATACAAAAGGTGATTTTAACAAAAGACCCCGAGATTACGCTCTCTTCGCTGTATGTCTGCCCCGAGGTCGCACCGTTCGGGCGCTTGCATAGTCGGTCGTCCGGCAGCAACGATCGTAACTGTCGCACGGCATTGAATGCGTATCGATCGTCGACTTGCCTGAGTATTCGATCATTAGATGCAGTTAGACAGGGGAGGCGGTCATATGGCGCGATTTTCGCTAAACTTCACAGGGTACTGCAGTTTGAATTGTTTTCGCGCGCGCGGATTTTCGAATAAAGCAGGGAGAGCGCAAGTGTAGCAGAGGTCTATATGACAGATTTCATACCGTCAGGGAGGAGTTTCAAGATGGTAAGTTAGGCTGGTGTCAGAGTTTGGAAGGTTGTCAACGGTGGTCTTCAGAACAAATCAAGAAGAGATAGACCAGGGCAGTGAACAAAGGAGTTCATAGTTCAGTTCATTATGTAGTGTAATTAGCAGTGTGCCTGTGGATACATAGTACATAAACGCAGACGCAACGACGGTAGACTCCCAAACCATTTCTATCACATAGATCTGTGTTAGCTATAATACCCATCGGTGAGGTGAATCCCTTTAGAAATAACGTAAACCATAACAACTTAACTTTGTGATACTCCATTAATGCGGGTTTCGGCGCTTATTCAAGACAGGGCATTTAGAAAGCGATGGTATTTGACACTAGCACTCGGCCCAAGGGAGAGGAGAAATGCCAGAGAAAACAAATATTTCCCACATCTCCCCGATAACTCTCCCCTTTCCTGAGGCTTAGTCCCAAGTAGGCACAGTGAGTGGCTCCATCACTTGAATATCCCCCCCCCCCCTCCACAACATTAGCTCCTGGAGGTCTTTACGTGCTCGACTGGCAACTAATAACAGCTACTCTCATGTTCTCAATCATTTCTTGTAATGCAGCCCCTCATTGAACACACTCGGTATCCACAAACCGGCCCAGTGCTAGCACGCGGATTCGAACCCGCGCGCACGGGAAAATAATTCAAGCCGCAGTACCCTGTGAAGGTTAACGGTGACCGCGCCATATGGCAAACACCCGTTAGACAGTCAGACAGTTACGATCGTTGCTGTCGGACGACCGACTATGCATGCGCCCTTCGAAAGGCTCAAGGTGCCCACAGTCGAGAACAACCTTGCCATTTGGAATCAATCCAACGCCAGTGGCCAAATGCTACCCTACCCCCAAGAGGACGCGTCCCCGCCGCTGATTCTATCCTATGCTTAGGGGAGACAGGGCTGCGACATAGGACATCGACATCGCTCTTGCTACGGTAAACATGCTATCTCGGTTGGAAAATATATCTACGTGTGCTCGTACACGTTGACAACCAACAACTGTGAATAATTAATATTTATATAACTAAATCGAGATACACTAGGCAGAAGATAACAGATAACAACTTTGAATAAACAACTTTGATCTTCTACGGCGGCACTACTGCACTGGACCTGCATATCTCAGGGGCTAAACATATCACAACTTAGCACAAGTTCCAAGACATCAAAGATTTGACGAAGACATCAAAGACAACATAAAGTTCATCGCTCGATCACTTACTTCGAGCTGCACCAAACGTATTGCTCAAGTGGACTTCAGATAATGAGCGAAAAAATGGGTGAGTTTCACTGGAATGTTGCCATTGGAACCCATCGATCAGAAGGCCCCCGCATGTACCCGTCGGCCCGCAGCCCAGGATAGGCAGCATACCTACTTCCAGAATAACCCGTCGAATGTTTTCCCTACTATTACCCGACTATGTCATAATTAGACAGGAAAAAGCTGAAACCGTACAAAATATCACGTCAAAAGCGAAAAAAAACAAAACTCGTCGCGGGTCGGCGCGAAAAAATGGCTGCTTTCCATCCGAGTCGTTCAAATCGCTCAGTTTTCTCCGCTCTCGTCTATACTCACTAGCCTGGACAGATTAATGAATTGAGCGAGCGACCCCTACAAAAGTCATGGCTTTTCTCGCGCCCATCCTCACGACTGAACATATGGCAGATGACCACCGAAAATAATTCACGATATACATATCGTTGGCTGGCTCCGTGACTTTTTTCACACCTACAGGCGTGGTCGCGGCGAGCCCGGACGAGTTCGTACAGTTTGCGCGGCCCTTGAACTCAGCCCACAATAGCGGGAGCAATACCGACTCGTCCGCGCTCGCTGCAGCCGCGCCTCTAAGTGTTAAAGAAGTCACGAAGCCGTTGTTACTACTTGTCATAGTAACACTGAATAGTAGAAAAACAAAGACAAGAAAGCATCAAATCACCCAGAATGTTTAAACGAGAAAACTACCTCTGGAAAAAAGAACAATGCAACCAACGGAACTTGTACGGGTCCCATCCAGTAAGGGGGATATTCCGCTCCTTCCCCCCCCCCTCCCTTACTGAGTGAGACCTGTTTGTACAAATAGGCTGTAAAACTCAAAGAATGAAGTGATTCTGAAACAGCAAAACTAACAGAAACTTTTGCGGGCGCCTGTTACTTAGACTTGCGCCAGATGTTTCAAAATATCGATCCAATCGGAGCCTCTTTCCTTAGCAGTACCCTCGTTCCGATCCCACTGACGTCTCTTGGCAGCTTTTGTGAGCGGTTCATCCCTGGCAGTTCGTCGCTCCTCAGCCTTTGCATCAACCTCAGCATCCGTCTGTTTTACGTCCCAGTTTGAAGTGAGTTCCTCGAAATTTGAAGAAACATAATCGATAAGAGTAAACGTCACAGCCATGCCATCATTCTCTTTGGCCACTTCTAGAACCTTATTTTTGATCTCTTGACGAACATTGTCAGCAATATTACTGTTGTAAAACACGTCCATATTAATACGAGGAGGAGCTGCGGGATATTGCGGTGGCCATTCAATTTCTATCACGAAACTCTTGGGCGTATCGACGCCAAACTTGTACTGCACACGATTGTCACCAATTGCCTTGAAATTATCGTCAGCTCCATAGATTGACTGGAGCACCTCCATTTCGACAGCTTGCTCCTCGTTCACCACCATCCTGTAACACACTACTACAGCAATTGTGTACAAAAGCGACTTTTCTAGGGGAGTGGTTCACTAGGACAGAACGCGACGTTTCCGCTTTTCGCGCGCGAAACTCTTGATCAGTGGTGGACATGAGGTCCAGCGGCGAGAAACGTTCCGCGCGCGAAAAGCGGAAAAGTCGCTTTCTGCCCTAGTGAACCACACCTATTTTCTAGGGAGATGAGCGAGAGGAGTGTGAACGGAATTGAAGGTTGTGGAGGCTTCCCGACTTTCTTCACACTTCGGGCGCGGCCGGGGCGAGCGCGACCGAGTTGGCAGTGCCTGCGAACTGTGCAGGTAAATTTGAAAGCGCACTCAAAATGCCCGCAAACTGTGCTGATAGAGCTTTTTCAAATCTACCCACACAGTTCCCGGGCACTACCGACTCGGCCGCGCTCAAAAATGTGAAGAAAGTAGGGGAGCCGGTTGTAGAGGTATCGATCATGTCAAAAAATTTCTATAGAACGGTGTGAGCTGAGAGATGAGCCTCATCTAGAAAGTGACATTGCGGTTTAGAGCGCTCAACGCCTTCAAAACCACGGAAAGCATATTCGTCTAGTGTAAACTAAGCCTCAGACAAGAGGGCGATCCCGGGTCCATCAGCAATCCTTGTTTCCAGGATTTCTTGAAACTTACTAGGCTTGATCCTAGCTGCTCGCGGGATGAGTACTACTTACGACATTTATGTCATCCAGCGTCCAAGAACTTATACACTAAACAAAAAGCCGAAGAAATGACGCAGTGATAGAGCTCATAGCAGTTCGTAACTTTAAAGGCTCATTCAGCCAAGTCGGCCTTGAAACAGACTGTGTACCGCAATGTTCCCCCTCACTGGATGAAACATGATGGATCGTTCATAGTTGGCGCGATCGTACGTGCGACTGGCAAATAGTCCACAATGAAAAAGTACGTATAGATTAGGCGAGCGGGCGATCAGGCGGGAAGACCACATACGTATCGATTGTGATTGGTTTGCTCCGCCCTTAAAGCGTTGTAGGCGATTAAGCGATCGCTCAATGGGCGGGGCAACAAATTAATCAGTATCCTCCTATTATCGCCTACTCGCCTACTCGCCTAATGGATACGTATGCTTTTCCTTTTGAATCATCACCCAATCGCCTGATCACATGCACGATCGCCAACTATGGACGATCCATAAAAGATTGAATCAATCGTACCGTGTTTGAGAGAACGAGTAATGAATTCTTTCGACTTATCACTATCGTGACATACATGACTTTTGTGACATGATGAGTACCTTATACAGCCCGGGACCCACTCCCCTAGGCTAAGGCCCTTACTCCTTCCTTAAAAAAAGATGGCAAAGTGAAAAGCTGTTGAATGGATTCTTAAATGATTGAACAGCATTTAGCAAAAGCAATCAAACTGCCAGTAAACAAGGGCAAAAAGTAGCTGTGAGGAAAATCGATAGGGAAGTTAAAATTGTTAAAGGAGATGGACTGAATAAGACCATGTGCATGAGTGCGTTTTAACGAACTACACAACATAGACAGTGCATGAAAAGGGCAAAATGGCGGAAATAATAATAGAAATTACGCGTATTCTATCTTACGACTCAATGAAGATTCCAAAATGCTTAATAGCAACAAGAAAATTTAAATCACGGAAATCTCGTCCGAAAGGTTGTCGTATTTCCACTCCGTCTAAGACCTTGCAGTGCGGCAATTTACGCCACGTGGCGCATCTATTGCCTAGATACCGTAGTAGATGACAGCTCCGCCTACACTATCGTAACCCCGAGTTCGTGATCAATGTAACATATGCGTCGTTCAGCGTTTAGGCTTCTCTACTAGTGTTCACATCCACCCAAATTGACGTCGTACGAACGGGGATGGTTCAGTAGCATCGTTTGCCATCGTTTACCCACACGGCTGCATTTTTGCTACTCTTTTCTTGTCGCCGAGTATTTGAGGCCCTTTTCATTTTTGAGTATTCACTTTTTACGTGTTTTTTCTTATTTTCTTTTGTTGGTCATTTCCTCTATGTCGTTATTACAACGTGCGCGGATGCAGTCAAAAGATCCGAATATTTCTTTCAGGAAATGGCCCCAAAGCAGCGTATGACTGTTGCCAATTCGCAATTCAGTAAAAACGTCGTCAACCGTGGAAACGTGGCAAAGTCTCTGGTGAGCTACTTTCCTCGTTACCACTATAACGGTTATACAATTTAGTTCTTTTTATTGGGTTGTGACGTTCTGAACACAATCTTAGCCAAAGGGCGATTGAACGAGCAGCACGAACACGTTCAAGGGCCAAGGCGTGGGCAGCATTCTATTCTTCCCCCAGCTAGTGGAAGGGAAGATCCCTTCAAGTCTTTTTTCTTGCTTCAACGATATAGTTTCTTTAATTTCATCGCATGGTTGGTTTCACACTCATACAAACATTACAGCTTGGCCGTTTCTTATAGCAAGTTTGGTTGGAAAAACAAAGCAAATTTAAAGGGACTTTTTCTTCCCCTAGTCTGGAGGAAAGATAGTGTACGGCCCCTGTAGTTCCTGCTATATCGTGGCGCAAAGCACCCAAGGCTTTAATCCACGAGAAACATTTCCATAGTCGTACTTGCTAAGTCCCGTCCCTTCTTTGCGCTTGAAAAATGGCCCAACCACGTCGGAGCTTCATACCAGTGAAGAAGGTTGGCTACTGTCGCTAGGCGAATTGAGTTGTGCTGTAGCTTTCATAAGGAAATGCCGTTCAAGTCAACTCCTGCAGTTGCCCGTCATCATCCTGTAAGTATTAGGTTATCTCAATATCTTTTTTCTCATTTGAAGTTTTTTTGAAATTTCATGTTTAATCACTTCATGAATTTCAAAAGGTATCTATCTGCTCTACAAAACGGTATTTTTCGCTTTGACCTTCATTGTAAGCGGTTAAATTCTGCGAAAGGGGAAGTCCAGTCGAAGAAAATTTGCTAGACCGGCAATGCAAATTGTATTTTCATTGTGAGAATTCAATCATTGATATATTGAAATCAATTACGGCTTATGACCGCCGTAAGGTTGTCGAACCAGACGTGCCCTCTCATATATTTGGGTTTTCCGCCTGATTTCAATGGTTAGCCGTTGCCTGGTGAACCAACACGGGAGAGTGTTTTTTGTCCAGCATTGGAGCAGTGGCGAACATTTAAAAGCTCAGGGTACAGAGTACATCACTAGTCGATTTGGCCATTTTTTAAGCGCAGACTACTTTTGGAGTAATATCGTCGTCCTCGTTATCCGGACACCTTGTAAGCCTAATAAAATTCGACCCAAATCATGGGGAAAATGGGAACGGTTCCATATTTTCGGTTCTCAAACGAAAAAAAAACACTCACACAGCTTCTAGTAAGACTCAGCAGCGAAGTTTTAAGGGGTTGATCAAGTACGAGGTATATCGATGATTCAGAGATCTTGATGCCAAACGTATTTCTAGGCATTTGTTATTTTAGCTACTTTTCGTTGACTGGACCTTAAATTACACTGGCCTGAATTTCATCCCTCCACAACCAATTCCACCTCTGGAAGTGAAACTACAGTTAGGTAGAGAGATGACTCTTATAAATGGTACATGACTACATTCAAAAAACGACATTATTCATCGGACAACTTATAATTTGTTTACTGTTAGGCTGGTGTCAGAGTCCGCAATCCGTCGCAGGTTTCGCAGATTTTTGCGATTTGCGCGATTTTCGCGAAACCTGAATGGATCCCAAGAGCTGGAAGTGCCCCAATGAATACTACGAGGTGCTGTTAATCCTGCTGGAAATTCTGCTTGACAGTGAAGATTGAACGACGTCTGCTCGTGCTTCTACTAGTTTCATGTTCAATGCCTACTAGTTCATTGAAATGCTCATGATTCAAGCCTTGGCACGTTTAAATATAGGTAAATTCTTCTGCGCCAAACAGAAAAATTCAACTACTATTTGCTCACGATTCATTCTTACTTTCGTCATGGAATCATGAGCAGTCGTCTCAGCCATCACTATCGACAGAAGAAGCGGCGGGATTGGAGAACGCTTTGCAGTAATGATTGGGCAGTTGTGATTTCCATGAACCGTCGCGTGAATCGCGCAAACCACGAAAATCGCACAAATCGCGAAAGTCAGCGAAGCCTGCGACAGATCGCGGACTCTGACACCAGCCTTCGTGTATAATCCTTTATATAAAATTTCCTTTATGAATCAGACAAGGTTGTGCAGGAAATCACATGATGATAACTCCTTTTTGTGTGCGGTGAGCCCTGCTTTTCTCGACTAGTCGTTTCAAGAAATGAGATCAGACTGTGAGTGCTGCGTGGTTAGTCTCACAAATTCGTGCGGAACTTTTGCCTTTCATGAAAAGAAGGTTTTTTTTCGTCTTTCCCCACTAACTGGTTATAAACCCACTACTTACACCTATAAAAGAATTTCTTGGGACAGTTTCATATTTTGAAGTTCTTTCCGTTATTCGTAAATTTTGGCGGTCCTCATAGAGCTTTGTCTACTTATTTCTTTCGTGTTTACACAGTTGTGTGTAATTGGTTGATGTATATTCAGAAACCTCAAGAAGACAAGTATCCGGCTGCTCCATGGCTCATCGGACTTTTTGTATTCGTGGTGTGTGGGTCAGGTATGTTCAAACATTGCATTTACATGAATAGTTTATCCATTCTAGCTTCAGAAAGTGGATTTCAAGGTTATTCTGCTAGAGAACCCTTTAAAAACTCCACTAAGTAATTGATATGATTCTCTTTCATGTTTTCATTGAACCAACACACCTACAGGGTGTCCCATAATTACTTGCGCCTATTTATTGTAACGCCATCTAAACTTCTGAACAGAGAATGACAACTGAAACCAAGCATGAATACACTGAGATAATAGACAACAACAAGCGACAATCAAATCTCAAAA
>KZ345011.1:310351-322863 GCA_002352805.1 Teladorsagia circumcincta
TAATCGGCTTTTTGCAATTCTCTTCGTCTTGTAAGAAACTAGAAGGTTAGTGCTTTCTAATAAGTATCTCAATTTGTTTTCAAAATGAATTGTTCAAAAAATCGTCCCGTTGGACAATTTTTTTCCATTGATTTTTGGAGCAACTCCTCTGAAAACACGAGTTTTCAACATTCAAACAATTACAGCTCCCTTCAAACTCAGTTTTATTGGGCATAATGCTAACACGACATCGCACAAGCTTTGTGCATCATGACGGATAATAACTTTTTTTTAGAAAGTCGCAGGCAGTTGAATTTTTTTTCAAAGTTTTCTTATAAGATCTTAGTAGTCAATCTACCGTAGTGGTCACTTTTTATTTAATGTCCAGTTTGAAAACATCGGATCTGCTCGAGAACATGTTTGTGCGCGTAGACAGTCAACTGTGGACACTTCCGCGGTAAACTCGTCTGCTTTGAAGTGCGCAATGCACTTGTTTGTGTTAATTGTTGAAGAATCACTCAATGTCTTACCTACTTATTGCGACGTTGAACTTCGCGATACAACCCCCTTCCTTTTCGGTCGGCCAAATACGACCCCCCCCCCTCGTTGAACTTTGTCCAACGGACGGTTGACCCTGCCCACAACTAAGGCGCAGAAAAAGTACAATGCATGTGTGGGGCGTTTTCGAAAAAAATAAAACTGGTTCGGAAAGAAGAGACATGGAAGATCGATTACAAATGATGCTCTTCTGAAGAGCTGGGGCGATCCTTCACCAAGGGCTTGCGAACTGAAAGCGAGGGATTGTGGGGAACGCGTTCGGTATCCTCGGTGACATAAAACTTCGATACCCTTTCTTCTCGTCGGTGTCGTCGTTTGGCGAGCTTTTCCTGACGGCGGCGATCCCTAAGCTTAGGAGATGCCACTTCAAACTCGTCCATCCTAATCAGGTCGTTGACTGTAAGGCCCAGCTTGTCCAGAAACAGTCTGATACGATAACCACCGGACTGACACTTGGCACGCGCGGCGTGGATGCGTGCCCAGAAATCCGGCAGGGTGAGTGTACCCCGCTCCTTCTAGAACATCACTGTAGTGGTACCTCACGATAGCTTCGAATGCTCTTTAGGGAGCTGTCGTGTAGCGCACATACTCAGCGCTGCTCTTTCCATGCGTCATTGTCGCCTTCGTACGGACTCGGGAAGAAGGCCAGCGAGCTTCCGGGCTGCAAATGACGTTCGAGTGCGATGAAGGCTTGGCGCATCCGACGATTTTCTGGTGTCGTGTCTGGTCACAAGATAATAATAAACGTGACGATCGGCATGGAAATCAACTTATGAGCGAGCGCACTCCAGTTTTACACATAAGGCGTAATATTCTGCATAGCCCACGTCAGCATTCTCTCTACTGAAGGCTGGAGGCAACACGATGAAGTCTCCGGCTGCTTGTTGGTGGGCGTGCCGGGTATGCGCAGCTCCTCTTGAAGAATGACAGCAGTTGTAAGGTGTGCTCCAATGTCGTATGGCACCAGCCACGAAAATACCGCGGAGTGTTCAAAACTCTGTCCTTTCGCGTTTTCCACAGCTTCAGCATACGCGTGACAGCGACGACGGTTAGCGTCTATGGTCAACGCCAATCCATGAGGCGTGATGTAACAGAAGCTCTTTTTCCGCAGTCCCTCCTCTTTTTTCTCATCGCCTGAAAGGCTTGCTCGGCTGTCGATGCGATGTTCGCGAGCTGGAACTGTCGTGGACCTTTTTGGAACTGGCCATAGGGTGCAAACCCGGCAGCGCGACATGATCCGTTTGTCCGAACAATCCACACGGGCATCGTTGGCGTAGGTTCAGCACGTTGTCGAGGGAATACTTACTTAGATACTTAGACGACCCGTTGATCAGGACGGCGATTGGCCTTGCGCGGGTCCCAATTTCTTTTCCATTGCTCACGGTCTTGGGCCTTTGTAGTCCAGTGTACGGTCACCTGAAGGGACACAGGATCATATACGTTGTTCCTGTATTCCAAAGAGTCTGCCCAACGCAAAGGAGGTCGGCCTAGTGGCCGCTTCTTGCGCGGATACCATCGAGCAGTGTTCGAAGTCCAGCGTCCATCACTCCTTCTGATCAAATGCCCAGCAAATCGATGCTTTGCTTCGTTGACGTGAATTAAAACGTCCTTTATTTTTGACATAGCTCTGACGTCAGAGTTGTGCAGGTTCGGTTCTCGTTGGCGGCTCAGCGTTAAACCAATTAGACGACGTTCAATTGATGCCTGAGCGGATTGAAGCCGCTTTTCCAGCGATTTTGTCAACGCCCAGGTTTCTCCGGCGTAGCTGAGAGCAGGCAACACTGACGAATTGAACAGGTCAGCTCGGAGCTTGCGATCTTTGGTATCCTCTGCAACACTTCTGATTGAGTTGAACGCAGCCCATCCCGCCTTGCGACGCCTCATGAGCTCTCCGGAAAGATCGTTCTTCATGTTCAGCTGGCTCCCAAGATATATGTACTCTTCGACGTCATCAAATGGGACTTTCTCTCAAGAGTACAGGAACTCTAGCTGAGAATGGATTCCGCATGACCTTTGTTCTAGAGGTGTTGATGACGAAGCCACAAGGACTCCTTTTTCGTCCAGGAGATTCAGCATCTCAGAGGCATGTTCTGGCGACTCCGTAATTAAGACAATGTCGTTGGCGAATCAGCGATGATTTAGGCGCACACCATCGATGTTGATTCCCAAGCCGCTCCAGTCGCATCGGCGTATCACAGATTCCAGGCAAGCAGTGAAGAGGTTAGGTGATATTGGATCACCCTGTCGTACTGCAACCACAACGTCTCTGTAAAAAGGGCGAAACACCGTCGAGCAGTCCGTGTAGCACCTTCGCAGCACATCCACGTACGGCTTTTCCACGCCTTGGTCTTCCAGCGCCTCCCATACCTTCGTTGGTTCCACTGAATCGAACGCTTTCTTGTAGTCAACGAACGTCATCACCAAGGGCAAGTGGTGCTCGCGGGATGCTTCGATAAAACGTCGACAGGTCATGATATGGTCGAGCGTACTGAAATCGCGACGAAAGCCTGCTTGCTCAACTGGTTGGGCCTCTTCCAGTGTTATTCGTATGCGTGCCAGTATGCAACGGGTAAACACTTTGTAGAATACTGGCAAAAGCGTGATTGGACGATAGTACGCCAGGTCTTCTTTATCGCCTTTCTGGAACAGTAAAACTGTCGACGACTGCTTCCACGCCCTTGGAACAGAACATTCGGCAAAGTAACGCGTGTACCTCTTAGCAAGGGCTCGATATAAAGGCGGACCGCATGCTCGAAGGAGTTCTATAGTGATTCCGTCTTTTCCAGGCGCCTTATTCCGGGGCATGGTTTCAATCGCATGGCGCACTTCCGATGTGAGGAAAGGCAAAACGCCATCTGTTCTCGATGTTTCCCTTTGACTGACGGGAATGCTTGATTTGAACAGAGCGGTGTAGAACGTCGCCAGAGTTTGCTCCATTTCTTGTATCGATGAGCAGCGGGACCCGTCCGAGGCCTTCAGACACGGAGTCCTTAAGCGGTGTTCGGCAATCCTTTTCCTAGCTCTCTTCAGGCTCCGCCTCTTTTCCGCTTCGTCTAGTAGTCTAGACCGTGCGAAGTTCGCATGGTCTTCGGCAATCCGTTTTCTACACAGCCGACTTAGCAGCGTATACTCCATGCGATCACGTTCTCTGTCCATTCCTACGTTTCTCTAGTAGAGCTCGAGTAGCGCAGTGATACGACGTGCTTTGTGGTTTGGAACAGTACTGCGACAAATTTTTCCAATTCTTGTTACCATTCGCACGAGGCTATCGTAGCCAGCGTTGATGTCACAGACCATTTCAAACTTCTCTTCGCTTGCAAGCCTTGAGACAGCGTCTTCGTCTAGTACCGTGGGCGTGGACTGCCTAGAGCGTATGCGCAGTAGGCGTACTAGACTGCGGTCAAGATGGAATCATCCTCGAAGAAGACGATGATCGCTACCCGTGTTGAACGAAGGCACTACTGCAACATCCGTCATGATTCTACGGTTGCATAAGATGTGATCCAATTCATGACAATGCTGTGCATTCGGGGTTATATGAGTCCATCTTCTTCTCGACGGTTTGAGGAACTGACTATTGCCATGATAGAGGTGATGGAGTTCGCAAAAATTTGCTAGCCTCTGCCCAGCTTCGTTACGTTCTTCAGCCGGAAGCGGACCGACGTAGACTTCTCCGGATCTCCTTGATCCTATGCGGGCATTAAAGTCGACCATCACCACGACATAGCTGCGTTGTCTGCAAATAAGCTTTTCCAGTTGCTCATAGAAGTCGTCGTGCTCCTCTTCATCACTGTCTGCTATGGGTGCATAGACTTGTATCACCGTTATTGCACATCCCTTGAAAGTGAAGCGGTTAGCATGGCGAGCCGATGACCATGAAACGTTACACTACGCACATGCTTGGAAAACTCCGGTGACACTATGAAGCCGACGCCTCCTGATGTTGAGTTCGACTTGCGGGCTCCTAGAAACACTGACGTCCCATCGGTGCACGTGCAGGATAAGGGCCCCTTCCTTTTTGTTTCGCTGAGACCGATCACATGGTATTTGACTCGTCGAGCTTCGACAATAAGTGCAGAAAGCTGAGCGGCCGAACTGATGCTACGGCAGTTGTAGGTGCAGGCAATCAATTGGCTCGCTCTTGTCCGTCTCCTTTGGTAGCCTACGGCCCTGACATTTCCTCGCCTTTGGCTGTTTGCTGATGCAGCGCTACCGGACTGGGCAGGGACAGCCTGCAGGGGACTAAGGCAGTTACGAGAAGTGGTCGTGGTATTTTTCGTCCCACGGGATAGCCTTACCAGGGCGTTCCCGTTGCCCAAGGAGAGCGCCGTTCTACCAAGGGCTTGGGCGCTTTGGGTTCTTTAGTCACCGAAATCGGTATGGGGTTCCGGCGCAGCCCTATCCCGAAGGATATTCCGATCCCGCCTCAAGCTCGTACACCACTACAAGGTAGAACCCATGTGCAAGGAGTCGCGGGAATACGTATCATATTTCACACTTTTGGCAACTAGATGGTGAGATATTTTGCGTGGTCCGCCCATTTTCCCCGGCTCTCCAGCGTTTTGATTGGGTATCTGTGATGTCGCTGGAAGTCCCCTCAGCATATCGAAGAGGCTCTCACCGGTTCCTTATTTTGGCCAATCAGCGTCGCAAGGGCTCTGCTCTCACATGTGCCTATCAAACGGCAGGGATATTCTCGAGTATTGTCAATTCGGGATTGAGTGATTGACGTTCACTGGGACTTTTTAGGTACACCCGATCATCAATGTCCAGTGGTGCTGTGCGCACTTCCTTCTACCTATCATAGTACAGCGTAGCTCCATGCTATCTGGGTTCCGAAAGCCAACTCTTACACGTAGCTGTTCAAGTCCACCATGTGTCTTACATGGGCCTCTAGGACTGATTTCCACAGTAAGCTGCGCGCGGTAGAAGGTGCTAAATCTCTGCTTCTGCTTCAGCTTTAATAATTACTGAGAATTTATCCTTATGTCATCAAAACGAACAGATCAAAGGAACGAAATCTCCTGACTGGTGCAATAGGCATGCAACATATCATAACAGAATAAGAGGCACAAAATGAGCTATACAGAGAACTACACCATAAGTAGGGCATGAGCAAGGCAAAGGCATAATAAGGACACGGTGAGTAAGGATATGATCTTGGTAAGCCAGGGCATCGCTCTGAGGATGGAGTGGGGGTCTTGGCTGCAGTCCTCAGACGCGGTGGACGGTCGACTCCTCGCTCGTTCTCTCAGGCGCCTCGCCACGCCCTGAAAGCAGTCGATGAGTTACATGAAAACATTAAGTCGCGCGCTTGCATGGCGCGGCTTACATCATGGCACGTACTTGTCGAATTCATGCAGCAAAAAGAATGGCCCCTCTCCCCTTGACTCATGGTGGCATTTTCGAAAACATGATAGGTCAAGATTTTATGCCACTCGCTTGGAACCTGCACCTTTTTTTAACATTCTGATGATTGTCTGGTTGAACCTTTTCATTATTCCGTTTCCACAGGGGTTGTACCATTCAACAGACCATGTTCTATTCCCACAATCATTCTTTCTTCTTACATCAGCTTGTTGTCGAATCCCTCTCCCTGGACTGAGAGTACAGGCTTGGGTTTGCGACATCATTCTGCGATCCACTTTCAGAAGAATACTCTTTCGACTGTATCTGCCACTTTATTGGGCTCACTCTATATACTCCGCCATGTTTTGAGAAGTGGTTGACCATGGCGAGTGTATATCGGTTGCCACTAGTGGTTGGCCCCATCTCGTCAATACCTACCACTTCACAGGCTTCGTCGTCAAGACAGGCTTGAGCGGTGGCCTCAGCCCCAAATGCGGTTAGTAGGTCAGTGTGTGCCTCGTCAGGGACCTTTTGCGCTGCGATGGCGGGGCCACCATCCTGCTCTGCTCGTTCTCCATCAGAACGAGATTTCCAGAATCCATGGTGAATTTGGCGACATTGAACTGACGGGCGACTATGGGAAGAATCATGTCATTCCTTTGGTGTTCTTATAAGTTGCGCAATATAGTGTTCTTATATAAGTTGCTTGCCAGAAAACTCCTGTCGAGTCGCCACGCGGTGTTACCTTGAAATAGTCTGAGCAAAGACAGTTTATTGAATATCTATTCAATTCCGAAGAGCCCCATTATTATTGATCAACCGGATAGTTGTCCTGACGCGATATTGAGCGATGGTGAATATTGTCTCAGGATATTGTGGTATAATTGTGGTGTTGACAGAGCCGAACGCGACGCTGAAGCTGGAGCGAAAAAAAGCTGACCACTGTTGGAATCACCCACTTTTATGCAACCATTTGAGCCTACGCAGAACAACATAATCTGGAAAATGCGATTATTACAGGAGATAGAAACCATATGTTTTGAGAGATTACCTTCTTTCTAGCTAACCCTTCGCAAGGTAGAGACATTATGTTTTGAGAAGTTCCCTTCTTTCGAGCTTAACGTACTGCGAACACGTATTCAGATCCGAACGGTGGTAAGCCGGTCGGTGACTCACAGCAGTCAACGACTTCTATAACACTGATTACTGTAGCTTTTGCTACACTCCCGAGGCGGAAGAGTTGCAATTGTCCGACCTTAACCCCTCGAGCAGTTCTTGTCTGACATCCTCGATTGCATTTCTTATTCCCCCTTTCGAGTTTGGTATGATGCATAACGAGCTGGAGTTGTGGTGTGTTCCTCGTGCTCGTCTAACTCTCTGCCATGAGGGATCTTGCCACAGAACAGAACAGCTCCAACCAATGATTTTATGCAAGTGTCAAATTTGGACAATTGTTATAATGACACAATCTTGAGCCTATGGCTCTTGATAAGTGATCTAAGAACTTGGCAATATCCAGTAACTTTATGAAAACTTAGTAAACATGAACATGACCAAGCAAAAACTTAAATTGGAGCAGAAATGCAAGAATAAAGAGAAAATATTGGAAAGCTAGCGGCTATGCCAGCTTGACACTCGGAGGCAGTGTAGAGAATTCTCGGAGCGATAGAGCAATGAAGCTATGGTGGGAAAAATGTTTTGCTAGGCACTTTCTATGCGCTCTGAGATGTTTTTTGGAGATAGCAGCGCTGACGCAAGCTTCCTCATAGCTTTTGGTATGATCGGCTTCCCAAAACATTCGTACAGTACACTTTTACTGACCATCGAAAGAGTGATAAAAGTCGTATTCTCCACGACATTCCCCACGCTATACCAGCTTTCTTCTTCCATTTCTTCTAGAACGCGATGGGCTTCCCACAGTTTCATCCTTTGCTTGGCACCTGGAATAGAACATAGATTCTTGTGGTGCCCTCCGTCGTCCGGTATCAGGTCCTAGAACGCCGTCTCATAAAGCATGGAGCAATACCAACACCACTTATTTGTGCTCTTGCTCTTAGCCGGCCTACAATTTTCCAAACAGAAACGGCAGAAGTTGTTATCTATAATAATTTGTTCTCAAACACTCGCATCAACAACTACTGGACAGGAATCAGAAAAATGAACTCTCACTGCTCCGCAAAATGGACACCCCAATAGCGGGCTTATGCCCTCCGAACGAGCCGTGATGTAGCGGTACGGGGAATTTCCGAGTGCGAATCCCATCGAATCGACCAGAGATCGCTGAGCCTCACGATCCCTCGCACCAAACTTGCGCTTGCTACCACTCGGCTCGCCTTCGCTGGCATACTGAAATAAAACTATGTCGTACTTATCACCACTGATTCCTTCAATCAATCTATCCTCATTATCAGAAATTTTCATAACCGCAGGTGGTACGCTTGGAACACCCGCACTTGACTAGTTCGACGTCATCCAGGGACACCCTATGGTCGTCCTGATTTTTGCTGGACCACTGTTATTCGAAAGATGAAATCTTTGCGTCAGCGCTTCTATGCTGTTTGCTTGTTCATGGAGAAGCTTCTTCAGCGTGATGACGGAGCCCTCGCTTTCACTTGACTGTTGCTATTCGCGTTTAAATCGCGTTAGAAGTTTTTCATCGCTTCTGAGGTCCTTTTCGACCTTTCTGAGACGAACATTTCTTCCAATGTTCCATTTAGGAGCAATTCTTCTTCGATAGCTTTGTTGACCTGCCCTATTTTGTGAGCTCCTTCTTCTTGTGCTGACCAACTTTCATAGCGAGCTGCTTCCTTTTCTCGGTACGTGCTATGCGATGATATATGCGCTCTGTTCATACGTATCGAGTATAGAAAATTTCTTAGTCCTCCTTAGAAAAACCCCTTCATTATGTATACCTCAGAAGGGAACAGTGTCCCTCCCCCTGCAGCTTTCAAAAAATCAATGCCGATTCCAGTATACTACCTCCCCTTTCCCAACTTCTAGCGCTCTAGAATCCCTCGACGGGACTAACGACGAGTTGAAAAAAGGATTCTAAGTCTCCATCTGAAAAAACCCTCTTTGGAAACGCCTATATCAAATGTCCTAGCGGTAACTCGTCCAAGTATTGACAAAGCACTGCCGATTCCACCGAAAACGACTTCCTCCTCTCTACTGCACGTTAAAGAATCCTAAAAGTTGGCCGACTCTGACTGAATGTTCATTTTGATCTATGATGGAATACTAACAATTGGGTACAACAGATTGGGCTACCAGGAAGCTTATAGACATAATTGGAGCCGGAAAGCTGAAATAAAGAATGGCGATAACAGTGACAATTTTTTATCACTCAAAATCAGTAAAGGGCAGGATAGAAGACTTAGAGGATAGAGAGAGAGAGCAAAGATATTGCCTATAAAGATCGACCAGTATTACTATAGAAATAGAGAGTTGTAATGAACACCCCGAGTTCCCTACAAGCAGCAATTTTAACAGCTTCTTCTTCAGACAGTATACCCATCTTTTAATGAAGACAGACAGGAAAAGTAGAAGGCTAGACGGATCGACAGAAAGGCAGACAGAAAGAAAAGGAGCACAGGCAGAAGACAGGGATACTGTGACGAACGCAGACAGCCAGAGGGGTGGACACGGACATACAAGGACGGGTGGATGCAGACGGACGATCGGATATAGGGGACACGTTTGGGCACTGCACAGACGGGCGAGCACCGACACAAGCGGACAGAGAGGACGCACGGACGAATGCATTAAGACTGAATGGGTGAGGTGATCGATTACCACGCGTCCTGTCCTGCCCCGACCCCTACCACCCGTTCCCGCCACCACGGTGTCGATCAACGCTGTTGACTCCCACTGTAGTGCCAAATAGCCTTTACTAATTTATCAGTGAACATTCGGTGACCCTGAGAAGCTAACTCTGACAACGTAGGTAATGTTAGACGATAGCTTTGCCCGGGGCGTACCGGTAAGTAAGGGCTACGGGTGGCGCGATCAAGTAGGTCAGGGCGGTATCGGCTCCATACAGGACACGGCACAGGTAGGTAGACACATTCGTCTACCCATCGATTTTTTGCCCCGAAACACCCTTTTACCTAGGTAGATGTCAGCGGCAATTGTAAATGCTCTTCAGGATCCACTAGAAATTTGTCTTCCAACTCAGTGAAATGACAGAAGGTCTATTCAGTAGAAGATTCCCTATTCTTTAACTTTACAAATTTCGGTGAAAAAACTAGTCCGGCTGTTTCTCGAACGTTGCCTTATGGCGCTGAATGATGCGAAAAAGTGATTGTGAACCAGGAATGAGAATTTTGGTCGAGTCCACCAGATAAACAGTTCCCTGATGGGTAAAAATCTTGTATGGGACAGTCTGCAGTGAAGGAGTAGACATTTGCCATTACTGAGCGCTCTACGGCGGTTTGGAAGAAGTTGTAAGGTCGTTTTCAACTTGGTACCAAATTATAAAAAGAACCAAAGTGGTGAGTGTGGCGTGGGGGGGGGGCGGGAAGGTGATGTGGGGGCCGGGCCCACTCCAGAGGTGCAAGTGGGAAACCGGAAAAGTGCTGAAACAGAAGGGAAGGTTCACTCTTATCTGGAACATCTTCCTTTGCTATGACACTGAGCGAGAGTTTTCACGCCTCACATTGGGTGTTCTCTACCAAAACCAACCTCCGCCTTTTAGGTAAACAGCGCCGAAAATTCAGTTCCCCCTTTCGAGGTTAACAGTGCCAAAAATTTAGTCTATTGCCGAAGGATTGAGAACTGTTCCTAACTTACCTGTGGTGGGCAGGTATACAATAGTGGGTACCCCTTATGGAGACACAGCATGTTTTCCAGAACAATGAATCTGAAAGCACAGTATTGAAATTAAGGAGATGGGAGATGCTACAAAAAGAAGACCCGAGAAAGACTGACGCTACTTTCAAAGGGGGGGGGGGTCGAGAATATTGATGCATAGCACCAAACGTATTCGGTGGGGGGGGGGAGGAAGGGAAACGCCAATTTTCAACAGTGTTACCCTCCTTCGTTCCAAGTATTTCCTCAAAACTAGCCTACCACCTTCTCCCCCGCCCCTTCCCTGGCCTAGACTGCTCTTAACAAACAATTTTAGTAGAAACGTTCAGAAAAAAAGGGGAATCGGATCATCCACTCTAGAGTTTTCTCCCATGCTATATTGAGATTGCTGTAACTGCAACAATTGCATCGAATGCCCAGAATCGAATACTATGGAAACAGGCATGATGGTGAGGGTGCCCAGTCGGTGATGGCGGAGCGGGGGTCGTATTAAAGGAGCCTCCTGAACGAAAACTAGTGGTGGTGGTGGGGATCTTTCAGGTGGGTCTCAGTACGACCCCCCCCCCTCCTTTAGGCGAATCGTATCGAGACCAACAAAGGAGGGGTTGTGAAGTTTTCAAAATCTGTGCAATGCATGGTTGACCCTAGTTACGGACATGTACAGTCCATATCACGCGAGTTGAGGGGGGAGGTCCCACGGACGTCCCAGCGTTGCGGCGCGGTGGAAGGTTGGCAGGCTCCCAGTGGATATTAGTGGTGAGGATGGGTAGCGAGCAATTTTTCTTCTCGTCTGCGCTCCTTCGCTTGCACACTATCTTAGCTGCGAGACGCAGGCTTTCCGTCTGCGTCTGCCGATCCTTTTCCGTCTGGCTCTCGCCCAGTCTGCCGATCAATCGAATTGCTCAGCTGTTTCGAGCTGAATTCAATTAAAATCCGCTGGTACTGTTGATTTTACGCTTCTTCTCCACAGGTGAGTGAGTTTTAAATGTGCTAGTATGCTTTTAATGCTTTCTGGTTGGTTTTTTGCTTGCCCCATCAATAGCAACTACGCTTATTTTGTTTGATTGATTGATTTTTTTGATTTAACTCGTTCTTCATAATAGTGCCTGTCAAGGAGTGTTTCCGATTATAATGGAGACACATCAAAGACACTTGAAGAACGAGTCAAACAAAAAAAGATAAAAAAGAAACAGCACAAAATAAGCATAACTGCTACTAATGGGGCAATGATTCACAAGAAATTAACCAGAAATCATTAGAAGCATACTAGCACATTTGAAACATACTTACCTGCGAAAAAGAAGCGTAAAGTTAAGAGCACCTGCCGATTTTAATTGAATTCAGCTCGAAACAGCTGAGCAATTCGATTGATCGGCAGACTGGGCGAGAGCCAGACGGAAAAGGATCGGCAGACGCAGACGGAAAGCCTGCGTCTCGCAGCTAAGATAGTGTGCAAGCGAAGGAGCGCAGACGAGAAGAAAAATTGCTCGCTACCCATCCTCACCACTAATATCCACTGGGAGCCTGCCAACCTTCCACCCCGCCGCAACGCTGGGACGTCCGTGGGACCTCCCCCCTCAACTCGTGTGATATGGACTGTATTCTTCCCCATAGCTGCGCTTACTTGAGCATAGACTTCCCACCAAAAAGGAGCAACGGGCTGGGGTCGGGCTCGGTAATATCCGATCAAGATTTACCTCAAGGGTCACCATACACCACCTTGAAGATGTTGGGTGCTGCGATGAGCGGAAGGGGGGGGGGGAAGCAAAATATTTTCGAATAGAAGGAACTCTGAAGAAAGAACATTTCTCTCACTCACC
>KZ345011.1:323439-333735 GCA_002352805.1 Teladorsagia circumcincta
GAGCTTCACAATATTTATAACAAATAAAAACAGGCCCATGTGTTGAAAAGTACAATGGCTACGGATTGGCGTCTGTGTAGCTGGTGGGGGGGGGGGGGGGGGGCACTGAGGTGGTACAATCGTTACTGTCACCTATAGTGAATCCAAGATTTGTAGGGAAGGAAACTCCGAGGGTGAGTGGTGGACCACTTCAGCTTGTGCCAGAAGGGAACTAGCCGGGAGTTTTGGCGTGATTTTGAATGCCTTGTGTACTTGCGTCACTATGATCACTTATTTTCCCAAAGCTTCTTGAAAAAGGGCACAATTCGTTGTGCTATGCGAGGCAAGAGGATCCACATTTGCGAAATTAACGATTTTCGCAAGAAAATTGCTTCCTTCTCACCCTGGATTCCTCCTTCACGTGAGGCTTAGCATTGGAGGAACTCAGAGGTGAATCGGGCAGATTACTTTGTCCAAAGTCCTTTCTGCTCTGAAGTCAGCAGCTCAACCTGGCTCACACAGCTTATTTTGCAAGTAATTCAGGTGATACCAAATAATTGAGTCGAGTCGGTCATACATTGTTGTAATATAATGGAAATATCCTTACTATAAAAAATATATGAAAAGATACAGGTGGCCAACACGGGCGGACGCAGGGCCAACAAACCACTCGACCCCGCTCACAATGCTCCCCTACCACCCATTCCCGCCTTTGCACTTCAGTCAGCGTGGTATGACCCCGGCGTTGCCCAAATGGGCACTGACAAAAAATCGGCTACCATGATAAGGAGCTTTACCCTAGTTATGCAGTGAGCCCCTAGCAGTCGTAGGCATGGGCTTCAGTTGCGGAAAACTTGCGGTTGTATGACTTCTACTGGAAGATTCCTTGAAATTACGAAGGGCCTAAGGTTCATTTCTACACCTTAACTCCGAATTTTTCACACACTGTACGGCTTTTGATGCTAAATGGTGCGAAGGCACAAGTATAAGCAAGGGGCATGAGGCTTCTCCTCTAAACCCTGGCGAATTAAGAAAAGGAAGGCGGGGAGGGGAGAGAACAATCTCCTCGCGCAAATGGTGATTCCACACTCAAAAAGGTTCATCCATCCAGGAACTCATTCCCATCTTTTCAGTTCAGACGAAAATCCTTATCCTCTTGCTGCCTAGAAGATTCTGTGCCAAAATGTCTCAATTCAGGTGAACTGCATCAGATTCTGCACACAGCTGAATACTAGAGGATCTACTCTTGAGAATGAGATGTTTCTTCTCATACCTGTTGCAGTGTTGGGCGTAGGGGTCCAGGCGAAAATTAGAATCACAACACTGCTGGGTTCGATAATCGGTACCTAAAGAAACGAAAGATTCAGCAAAGAATTCCTATGAAAGGGTACCCGACAGAAGGCCTGTCGCGCGGCGAGTAGGCAGAGACGCAGACACGTCGGAAAACAAGTCTCACCGCGCATTGTGTGGTGTGGGACGGGCAATTATACATTCTATTCAACTTCACGCTAAATCACTACAGTACGCGCTGCGACTCGTCCGCTAACCCGTCTGCGTCTCTGCATTCTCATGCCGCGACGGGCCTCCTGTCGGGTACCTTTCAAGAAAGTCTCGTCAATAAGACAAGCCAGCACACACGATTCCAAAAGGCACGAATCGCTGATATTTGAACACTACCTTTGAGACCAGGCGCTAAAGGGCAGCTGGGCGATCCCAAATCCCCCTTCCCCGCTTCCCCCTTCCGTCCATCCAATGAGCGCAACACAATCTTTGAATTGAGGTGAACTGAGCCCTCAGTGTATTTAACACTTCCTCAGATTTCCGGCATGATAGACATGAACAAGAAGGGAAAAAATATCGGCACTATCTCGAAAGGGGAAGGGAGGGGCGATAGTTTCTCCTGCCCAGAGCACAACTTCTGCATGGCAGGAAGTGCCAGGATGGATGAATCAACACACAACAGCCCAGCTGAAGCAAAATTGATCAAGAGGGACGCGCTGATTTTACTGACACGGATTGAGCTAACGCTGTTTGGACTAAGCCTTAACGGGAGGTGGCGCTCATGTCCTTTGGGGGGACATTGAAGTTAGTGAGCCGATTGTTGCGCTTGGAACTAAGCCTTAGGCAATGACAGGGATTCTGGGGGATGATGTAAGAAATATGTGTCTCCTTGACATTTTCCCACTCTCCTAGGCTTGATCCTAGTGCCACCTACCATCGGCCCTGTTGTGATGTCCCCCCATGGACATGAGCGGCTGGGAGGTTATCCATGGAAAGTGAACAGCTTCTTCCTTCTCCGGGTTTTCTCTCTCCGAGGCTTCGTGTTTACCCTTCAAAACTAGGGATCCTAACTACTTCTTTCAAACCCTGTTGCTCGTGACGGCGTTACTCTTAGGAGCTTTATACAAGAGGAGTGGAGCACGGCTAGCTTTTCACGCATGTCAAACGACTGTACTCACCCTCCCCCTCCCTCTCCGTGAGCGAGTGGGGAGGGGGTGGCTCCCACTGGCTCACGAAGTCGCCGATTCTCGTGATACGTAGCGTGTGCCCACCCTGTTATTTCAGCACCCTCTACATTAATATGTGTAAACTTAGAGCTGCTCCATAAACAAGGGAAGTCGGAGTCACATATAAAGGCGATAAGATGAGCAACTGGAAACCACAAAAAAGAGCAAAAACGTTAACAACCCGCTCGGTGCGGGGTTCCCGATCAATTGGCTGCCGCCCTAGCCCGACCCCGTGCCACCCCTCCCGCGTTCGTGGTCTTCGATCGGCCCGATGAAGCCCTACCGGCGCTACTCAGACCGGCATCCCGGGCTCGCTAAGAAGGGTCCCGCGACTTTGACAGAAAGCTCTTATCGAATCCCATGCGGTATTGGAAGGTGAGCGCTGGAGATTCTGAACTAAAGGAGATCAAGGCAGTACCATTTCAGGTCGATAAATGCGTTTGACTTGGCCTTTCCCACTCTGCTGAACAATGATTTTGCAAATATTGATTTCAGTATAGCAAGAAATGATGAAGAGAGAACTATCCTGACCAGGGTGAATAACGGTCGAGGAAATCCTCGACAAGGGGGTCGTTCTTGTCAGGATGGGTCATGGGGGGTCGTACCTGTGAGGATCGGCAGCGAGCGCATCAGTGGCATCGTGGTGCAAATAGGAGGAAGAGCGTGTACCGCAGCAGAAAACGAAGATGTGCGAGACAACTTTATATAAAGTATTCATTCTGCTCGCTCCTAATACTTCGCTGACAGTGATACTGTTGTAGGGAACGCTGTCGCAAAACGGCAATGGTGAAGAAAAAGCCTAAGCGAATAAAGCGGCTTGTCAGTTATAGGGGGTACGAGATGTGTGTACCACAACACAGATTCTGTCAATAGGCCGTCATCATATGACACACTTTCAATCGAGTGTACCGCTCTGAGTGACGGTCAGATGCATGGCGTATGAGACGATAGCGGGTTCCGTCGATAGTTGTCCCTTTTCATATCGCCTACGCTGAATGGTTGTATGCTGGATACAATTCGAGTGTTGCCCACGAAATATTCTGCACCGGTGAGGGAGGCAGCGACTTTTCGGATGTCTGGCCTAGCTTCTGGCGCATGGTTAGGCTTCAACAGGTCCTGCGTGCTGCGGAGGCGTCGACCGATGAAGTTTTCTGCGGGAGATCGTCCATTGGGTGATGCAGTGCACGGCATGTTCCTGTAGGTGAAGAGGAATGTGTGCAGAGCGTCGATGGTCGGTCCATTGTTCTTCATCTTCCCAATTGAGCGCTTGAATGTGTCGACAAAGCGTTCAGCTTGTCCATTAGACTGGGGATGAAACGGCGGCGACCGGACATGCTTAATTCCGTTGTTTCGGCAAAAATCCTGGAACTCTGCCGAGGTGAATTGAGTTCCGTTATCTGAGACGATGATCTGGGGAAGTCCGAATTGGGCGAAGAGGCGTCGGAGTTTCCTTAGTGTGGCGATGCTGGTAGTAGAAGTCATGGGGATGACTTCGGGCCATTTGGAGAAAGCGTCGACGACCACCAGGTACGAAAATCCATCGATCGGGCCGGCGAAATCGATATGGATCCGTCTCCATGGCGCATCTGGACGGGACCGCGAACAGAGCGTGTTTTTGACCGGCGACTTGGCGGCTTGCTGACATGCGGCGCAGGTGCGAACGAGCTTCTCCAAGTCGTCGTTGATTTTCGTCCAGAATACATGGCTGCGAGCAAGAGCTTTCATTCGATTAATTCCTGGATGTCCTTCGTGGAGTGCCCTCATCACGGTCGGCTGGAGTGCGGGCGGGATGATGATGCGGCTCCCGAATAGTAGGCATCCTTGCTGCGTTGAAAGGTCGCTGCGCAGGTGAGCGTAATTGGCAACGGTAGGCGATGGTTTCTTCGACCAGTTGTTGTGGACGACGTGGTCCAGCACTTGACTTAGGCAGTCGTCCTCAGTGGTAGCACGTGCGACATCTTTGGCAGTGACCGGTAGACGACTGACATTGTCGTGGAAGATCGCGTTGACGTCCCTGGCAATCTTGGCGATTATGACATCTTCTTCCGGTGGTGATTGAGCGGAGATGAGGTCGAGGTCCGTGAGGTCCGCGTCGGCCTGTCCGAAGCTGGTGGTGCTCCTATACTCGATGTCGAAATCATAGGCGAGTAGGGTGAGTCTCCAGCGTTGCAGACGGTTGGCGGAGTAGGCGGGTACTCCTTTCTTGGACCCGAATATTGCCAAGAGTGGCTTGTGGTCCGTGAGAAGGGTGAAGTGGCGACCGTAGATATACCGGTGAAATTTGCGCACGGCGTAGATTAGTGCGAGCCCTTCCTTCTCTATTTGACCGTAGTTCTTCTCCGCGGCGGTGAGAGAGCGGCTGGCGTGATAGACAGCCTTCTCATTTCCATCCTGGTAGCGGTGAGAGATGACTGCTCCTATTCCATAGTCTGAAGCATCGGCCGCGATAACGATGGGTAGATTTGGGTTGTAGTGGGTCAGGAGCAGGTCCGAAGCGAGCACTTCCTTGGCGCGTTCGAAAGCGGAGTCGCATTCGGAGTTCCAATTGAATGGAGCTTCCTTCTTGAGCAGTGCGTCGAGCGGTGCACGAAGCTGGCGCATTTCTGGAACGAACGCTCCGTAGTAGTTGATGAGACCGAGGAATGACCGGACCTGGGCGGCATCCTTTGGTTTTGGCATCTGAATAATAGCGTCGATCTTCTTGGGGTCGGGTCGGCGTCCGGCAGCGGTGATGACGTTTCCTAGGTAGGTCAGCTGGGTCATCACGAAGTGGCACTTGTCAATACGGACGCGGAAGCCGTAGGCGGATATCCTTTAAAAGAGGGCTTCCAGGTTGGCGTTGTGCTCGGTGAGTGTGCGGCCGGTGACGATGACGTCGTCGAGGTAGGCAGCAACGCCGTTGAGTCCAGAGATCATTGAGTCGATAATCTGCTGGAAGATGCCAGGTGCTGACTTGACTCCGAACGGCAAGCGGTTGTAGCGGTAGAGTCCTCGATGTGTGTTGATCGTGAGGAGCTCCTTGGAGTCGTCGTCGACTCCGACCTGCAGGTAGGCGTCGGCGAAGTCGATTTGAGAGAAGACGGTTCCGCCATTGAGCTCGGTGAAGACGTCCTCTGCGGTCGGCAATGGGTGCCGGTGCAACTGCAGTGCGTCATTGAGTCCCGTCGAGAAGTCGGCGCAAAGTCGGATGGATCCATTGGCCTTTCTAACAACGACGATTGGTGCGGCCCATTGCGAGTGGTCGACAGCGGAGATGACGTCTTGTGCCACGAGACGGTCGATCTCGGCGTCGAGAAGAGGTACAGAGGCGTAGGGAACCAACCTCTTCTTGATGAAAACCGGGTGAGCATCGGGCTTGAGGTAGAGCGTCGCCTTGGCTTTGGTGCAGCATCCGAGTTCCGGCTTGAAGACATCCGCGAAGTGGTGCTTCAGCTTGGCGATCGTCTGGTCTCGGATTGCGTCGTAGTTGAGCTTCTGTACCTTCTGGACGTTGAATCTCCTCAAGACTGAATTGAAGTCGGAGATTTGCTCGATCCATGTGATGCCGAGAAGGTCGTTGTCGTCGGAGACATAGCAGACGCCTTGTCCAGGATGAGCCTTTCCTTGGTTGTCCACTACCATGAAATCAGCGTCGAAACTTCCGTGGATCGGCAGTGGTGGACCGTTGGCTCCTTTGAAGACGTCAGAGGTCTTCTGTAGGCGCGGGCTTCCGAGTTGCATCCAGGTTGGACGGGAAATGATAGTGACGTCTGCGCAGGTGTCCAACTGGAGGCGGGTGGGATGTCCGTTGATGTGGACTTCCAGGTACTTTTGGACATCTACAGAGCGGCCGATGGCTCTTTGGTACCATGTGCGCGGTGAAGACTGCTTGGTGTGACGTCGTCGCGCAGTCCTTGACTCCTGAGCGGCACTGGTAGCGTTGCGGTTTTGTGGGCAGTCCTTCTTCCAATGTTGCTGCTGACAGGAAGGACACGGTGATGGCGGAAGTCGAGGCTTGGTTTGGGGAGGAAGCCGATGTCTCTTCCTCTTTTGGACGGTGCGAATTTCCGGTGCGTTGGCAGCTTCGACGATTCTGGAGTCATCCTTGACTGACTTTCAGGCGTGATACTCCCTGACCAGATCGTCGACGGTGATCTTCTCGTCTTCGTCTAACTTGCGCAGGAATCGAACACGGTAGTTGGCTAGCTCCGGGGCCTGGAAGGCGAACACCAAGGCCAGGCATTCTAGCGTTTCCTGCCTGATGTCCTTAAAGTTGGCCTCCAGAGCGCGAGCCTTCAGCAGCTTGACGAAGTTGTCGATGTCCTCGTTCGGCGAGAAGTTCATCCGGAACCATTCAAAACGGCGGCGAAAGAGGCTTTTCGTGGTGCCGAAAAGCGTCTTCAGAATTGCGAGTGTATCCGTCCAGTTCAGCTCTCCTGGCTCTTTGGGAAGGGTGTGACGAGTGAAGCGCGTGTGAGTTGCAGCGTCCAGCGCAGCGACAAGTAAGCGGGTTTTCGTCGCCTCGTCCATTCCTTGGCAGTCGACTTCGAAGACGTCCTTGTGGCGCTTGAACCAAAGATCGAAGCAGTCGTCTTGATCAGCATCGTAGGAGAACTTCTCGATTCTTCTTGAGACCCGGCCGAATACGGTCTCTTGCGATGCGACCGTAGGTGTTGCCATCTTCTGGAGCAAGTCGACGAGGAGCTTCTGTTGGGCGGCCATCATCTGCAGCAGGTCCTTGAATGGAGCGTTTTCTGGCACAGCGATGGCGGCATGGTCCTTGAAGTCGTTGTCCTGATCGCCAGTTGTTGTGTCCCTTGGGAGACGAGCAGTAGAAGAATATTTATTAGAAGCCATTGAACTATATTACAAAGAAAATGTACACTTATATACCGTACCAGCCCGCCAGATCTCTGGTCAAGACCTAGCAGGTCAAGTAGTTAACATATGGAACACAGATCATACACAAAAGATTTGAGATCACATCGTGTCCCAACAGAGTGGCAAAAACTCGCACGAAAATGTCGCCGTCTTCGACGCTGACTCGACGAAATTTGAGAGAGCTTTTCCCTTTGCATGGAAGGCTTTCAGAGCATTCAAATTACGTGCACTAAAAGCCTCTGGAGGACATTCTGCCACTGCAGAGTACACGGCGCATTCCGCACTTTTCACTACTGAAACACGTCGCTTTCTATCCAATACTTGGTTGCTCCGATAGCATTATTTGAAGAAAAAAATCGATGTGCAGCAGGATGTTCAGCGGGGCATCGCACCCTTTTATTGACGAAATACGGTAGCGACCCAATTGATCATGCCATCGGGGGTTCTTCCAGCCAGGAACCCTATTGCATGTCTATTATTATCGCACAGTTACATAGGTCAGTACTGTCGTATAACGACAACCTACCTTTTTTCCCAACCAGGTCGCTGGCCCGCCTGTACAAGCAGTGCCCCGGGATAAGTTTGAGTTGACCGCGTCGATCGAATTTCACGGAGGCGGGAAAGGGTGGTAGGGTGGCGGGGTCAATTGATTATTTGGCCCCGCATCCGTGCTCCGAGCGGCCTGCATTTTTCTGTTTCTTATATATTTGTTTGATTTCTTTAACCTTCGCCCTTCTACTGGGATCTATGGGTCCCATACCAATTCGGCAGTTTTTTAAGGCAGGGCGCTCATCTAAAAATCGGGTTGGGTGTAAGTGCAATACGGAGAGGGATTTTGATGAAACATTGTGGCGCACGCACTAATCCATTTTTGCAGTGAAAGGTACCTTTGAAACGCGTGCAGCATTTCTCTTTCACTCATTTCAGAGCTTCCCCTCCTTGCCAAAATTTGGATTACTGTAGACTGCGTGAACTGATGGTAATGTGTTTCTCCTGTGCTGCGTAGCGACCCATGTCTCGGAGACGTCATGCGATTCTATGATGACCGTTGAACCAGATCGGATACCGACTGGACCCCTCGCCGACGTCAAACGAACACCTGGACGACCGCCGGCCTGATGGTCAGACTTCTTCACGAAAGCTCTGAACGAAAGGAATGAAGCGCTTCTTGTTTCGTAAGTGAGGAGGATCCAATTGACCACTCTATCACGAGACAGGGACGAATGGAGACATTGTTGGCGCCCGCTCGAGCAAATCGATGAACCACGGGAGGACAGGTGATACAGGTGATCGATACTATCCACCGTGGAAGGGAACCATATTGCAGGACGTTCCACGGGGTGTTCATTCGAAATCAGCACAAGTGCCTTTTGACCCTACCTGGAATTCTGCACTCAACCCTCTCCTTTTTAGACTGCAACAATGATTTTGTGGATTATGATGGTCGCGGCTTTATTTGCGCTGCTAAACACGATGATCTTACTGCTCAAGGCCAATGAGCGGATATAGATTATATTTATACGACGACATTTATAAGCACAAGTTCGGAAGGTAGCTAGGCCAATTCATTTATTCAAATATGTCACCAAAAGTTGTCCGCACGTGTTGCGTAAGCACGCGCATCTTGTTCCACAGGCTTCACCGCGATAGAATCCGACTGTATCATCTCGATTTCTTCAGGAGTCCGCTTCGCCGTGGCACCCATGACTGAATACGCGTCTTTGATAGGCACGCAATCAAACTTGTTGATTCCAAGCTACTTACTATTTTTAGTGATGGACCTAACGTCAGTTCTTGGTGAGCGCCATTATTCACACCTCTACGGGCTATTTTCCTACGAGTCGCTTAATGGTTTCAGGTGTGATCGTTGTCGTGTTCGCGTTCATACGAGATTTTTATCCACGCCATGGAGGTGTTGATGAACGGCTTGTAGTTTTCTTATATATTTGCTGCAGTTGCACTTATTACATCTTGTTCACAAGCGTAAGTCAACTATTTATTTACCAGTATAGCTCCGCACACATCGCATGACACGGTAGGATTTGGTGAAAGTGGACAGCCTATGGAGCGTTGGCTTCCGCCGCTGAACCCAACAGTCAGTTGCTTCGTGGAACGCGTTAGCATGGCTTCGATAGGCTGCCTTGTTTTGCTGAAGCTCACCGTTTGATACGCGCGGTGAAGTGCGGAGTTAAGCTGGTGTTTGTGACATTCACCATGAATCGAAGGTCAGGATAATTAAGCGGTCGAATAATAACAGATGTAATGATGTTGAAGTGGAAATACCCAGTGATCACAACAACATTTCTTCTAACAATTACAGAACATTCTCAGGAACTCCGGGAAGACTAGCGGTCGCGGCGACTACAACGCATAAAATTAAGTTGAAATGATTTGAATGAACGCGTTCTATCTAGAGTCGGGCTTTGAGCGACCTCTGCATTTTTGCGCATATCGCTTTTATCAGCCGCTATCAGTTGCTGCCGCTTTCTCCCTCACCATACATGCTCCCGTCCCACCCTCTACATCACTTGATGGAAACAACGCCTTACTGCTGCTGGGACACCCACAGAGAATTTCGTGAAATTTGCATTCCGGCGCCTCTTATCAACCCTTATCAGCTCTTATCACTTTCTGACCCCCACCAAACATGCTCCCGTCCCACCCTCTACATCACTTGATGGAAACAACGCCTTACTGCTGCTGGGACACCCACAGAGAATTTCGTGAAATTTGCATTCCGGCGCCTCTTATCAACCCTTATCAGCTCTTATCACTTTCTGACCCCCACCAAACATGCTCCCGTCCCACCCTCTACATCACTTGATGGAAACAACGCCTTACTGCTGCTGGGACACCCACAGAGAATTTCGTGAAATTTGCATTCCGGCGCCTCTTATCAACCCTTATCAGCTCTTATCACTTTCTGACCCCCACCAAACATGCTCCCGTC
>KZ345011.1:340312-350711 GCA_002352805.1 Teladorsagia circumcincta
ATTACATTGTAGCCTTCAGTTCCGTGATTGAAAAGCATTGTATTTCATACATTGCACACGTAATGGTAATTGGAAGACTACCTGAACGAGTTGCCACGAAGTCGCTATACAGTTTATTGCTAAAAACGAAAAACTATTCTGAGGAACATCACAAAGCATTCTTCAGGAAAATGAACGCGATCTAAATCACTGCGAATATAAATGTAAAACGATTGGTGAAAGATTTCGTTAATAGAATAGGATGGATAATTTTCAGCCGAACCTGTTGGGAGGTATTATTCAACGATAAAGCGCAGACGTAGATGATTTATTTCGCAGATTGCTCGAAGCGAAACAAACAACGATAACCAACAAAGTTACTTTGGCTACCTGCTCTATATGGTCTCTATACTAAACACTTCCTTACCAATCATACATTAAAAAAAGAGCTTTTATTATCTACACTTCTATCGATCCACTTCTCCAAACACGATATCCAGAGTTCCAATCACAGCTACGACGTCGGCGATTAGTGACATGTAGCAAATATCGTGAATAGCGGCCAAGTGAGGGAATCCAGGAGCACGAATGTAACACCTTGAAATGAAGCTCATCATTTATATAAAAGATCCATAGAGGTACTAAAAACAGCCAATCCATGTATAGAGAGCCTAATTACGTGCACTCGCAAACTGAAACTTGCCATCTTGCTCAACCTTTCCATCAAAAACCTCACTATGAAAACCACTTTTGATTAACCCACATTTTTGGCCGGGTCATAACGGACCGCGAGGAAGTTTTTCCAAGAGCAATACCATAGTACTTATCTAGAGGAAAAAAGCTACAAATGAAACAGAATTGAGCTTCGGCAAATCTCACCCCTAGAAGAACATAGAGTACGTACGAAATTGTTTTTGACAAATGCGAAATAAGCGCAAGATCCGCAGTTGGACGGCAAAAGGTGATATGTAGGGTGGTCCCGCTATCCCTGGCAGAATTCTGTTCACATTCGAATTCCAATTTAGATTTCAGTGTCACTATGGAAAGGGTCGGTATGTTGAAAGAACTTCTGCCATCACATCAAACATATTTCCCTATATTTAGTTCATTGAAAATCGAAACAGATCCACGACAATCTTGAAAGATTATGCTTTACGCACATAAAGAGAGCAAACCTGCAAGTAGGACAGTAGAGAAAATCAGCGCTGTGTCTAGTCCAAACTACTTTACACACCAAAAGCATCCCCTTCTAAATATTTAAGCTCAAGCTACACTCATCCGTTGAAAAGTGCATTCGAAAAACCCTTAGCAGACGGATGCATAGCAGTGACCTTAATGGTGGTTACTTTTTGATCAGACCTTTCTCTGGGATAACCTGAACAAGCAGAAGTGTCAAAATTCATGCTGGACTGAACAAGCAAAAGTATCAAAAATCAAACAAAGATGAGGAACAACTGGGAAAATTCGTCCTACGCGCACACCTCGAACAGGATGAACGACTGTCATTGAAAGTTAACGTCAGTTGACGGGTTGAAGAACTGGTTAGTGATGTGAGGTAGGAAAAATAGTTGCATTTAAGAATAAGTGGTTTGACCATGTGCCCTACACTATTGCTTAAATGCTCAAAAAACATCAAAATTGGCTATTCTTCATGCAATCCTCTGAAACATGAAACACGGGTCATTGTATTACCTGTACGGTTTGCTTGTGCCATCAGCAACAAGATAGACTCCGAATTCTCCTTTGGGTGCCTCAATAGGCACGTACGTAGCCCCTGGCGGAACTTGATATCCTTCCGTGAAGAACTTGAAATGATGAATGAGAGATTCCATTGAGTCCTGAAGTCACCACGAATTATAACTGCTGATTTGAAATTGTCATACGGAAAAACGAGAAATCTCTTACTTTCATCTCAGCTCGCTTAGGTGGGACAATTTTATGGTCATCTACTTTAACCTCGCCCGCTGGCATTTTGTTCAAGCACTGAAGAATGATGCTGAGCGACTGTCGCATCTCTTCTATACGGCACAAATACCTATAACACAGTGATAATTATTGGATGCTATTGGACGTGTAAACATTACAAACCTGTCATAACAATCACCCTTCGTACCAATGGGAACGTCAAACTCTAGCTGATCATAGACTTCGTACGGTTGCGTCTTGCGAACATCCTGCTTGATACCTGATCCACGTACCATCACTCCAGTAAAGCCCCAGTTCAGCGCATCCGCAGCAGAAACGAGCCCTAGCGGAATTCTCATTAAAATTTGAACAAGAATTAAAGAAGAAATGACTACCAATGTCAACAGTTCTTGCTTTCCAAATCCTGTTTTCTGTCAGCATGTCCTCTAACTCATCTATTCGTTCCGGGAACTGAAAGAGAGTATAAAATAGAAAACTTTGGAAGCACTATCTCTGTTTACAGTTTTGGAGCTAGCCACTAAACAACGGTCCGATACTTTGAAAGATGAGGAATTCCAAAGAACATAGTTGTCCATCTCCCAGTGAGAGAATGATCGCCATTGCAATAAAAATTGAACTGTCTCGCTCCATAGTGAGTTCGCATTAACCCGTAATTGCAGCGTATTTTGGTGAAGACTTCTTTCGAAAAAAAAAGACTTCCTTTAGTCGTGAACTCCAAGTACTTCACAGTTGTCGGGAAAGTGAGGGTCATTGAAAACTATAATGGAGGAAAACAGCCATTGGATCCGGATCGATTAGCCTTCTATGGGCGGTTTCATAGTCGGTCGTCCGATTGTAACGACTGTAATGATCACACAGCACGTCGGACTTGGGCGCTCGAACGACTGATATGAACCTAATGCTGTGCGATCATTACGATCGCAGCGATCGGACGACCAACTATGAAAGCAGCATCATCCACAAACAAAAGACGCGACTTGGGTTTTTCACTATGTATTCATTTTAAAGAAAAAGCCAGTTTCGACGATTTTCCGATAAATGTGCACCTATGCTACCTGAATTTGACGCTTTTACACGCCACATTGCATGGCTTTGCAAAGCTTTATACGAAGCAAATTACCTTTACAGCCCAGTCATAAATGTCATCCATAAGACCGATTGGTAGATCCCACGCTACACCTCCAGGACGGATGTAGTTCACATGCATTCGAGCTCCAGAGGCCCGCTCCGAGAACTCGAACATTTTTTCTCGTTCTGAAAAGAATTTGACATCAATATAACTGAACATATACCGCAAACTAGAGGCCGAGGTCGTGGCTTTCTAAAAGCTACTGTAGCGCAAAGGGAGTAAAGCCCCGTGCAAAGGCGGCATGTGACGATTGACAGGCGACTGTAAAAACCATGACGCTATTGAGTACATGAGTAAGATTGCTTTATTCCGTCAAAAACTAAGCTATAGTGGATAAGCGCAACATAACTTTCTTACGAAAAAGTCAACAGCTTGTTACGAACATTATATGGGTCTTATTTTCTAAAACATCAAAGAACCAATCGTCACAATGAATCACCTTCGAACATCCAGAAGAAGGGTGTCATCGCACCAATGTCGAGAGCATGTGTCGTTATTCCCATTACGTGATTTTGGATTCTAGTGAGCTCAGCCATCAATGCTGAATGCAAGAATAAATTCAATCTTGAAATTTACGCCTTAATTCAATCATTTAACAATTCAAACTAACTCCGAATATACTTCGCTCGTGGTGGAATATCAATGCCCAATAACTTCTCAACAGCAAGTGAAAATCCTTGTTCATTACACATCATTGACACATAATCAAGTCGATCGAAATATGGCAGAGCCTAGAACATTATCAAGCGGTCAATATTTTCACCCGGACATTGACAAGCTGCAGAAAAATTAGAAAGATTGCAGTCTCTTCACTTCCAACCTGAATCCTACCAATTCTACACATTTTGAAAATCAAAGAAAACCGAAATCCTCATTGTTAACGTGAAATCATATAACCATTCCAAACATACCTGTGTGTACGTTTTATGTTCAATGAGCTTCTCAGTGGCACGATGAAGCAATCCAATGTGGGGAATCGCCTTTATGATAACCTGAACATGAAAAGTCCATTATTCAAACCAACAACCCCTACTTTATTTATTGATATCGGCTGACTTCAAAAAAAAAAAGAACAGTCAGATAGAATCCAAAATTCACTTCTCCTTCCAATTTCAACACAAGACGAAGAACTCCGTGGGCTGCTGGATGCTGAGGTCCAAAATTCAAAATCATATTCTCGAGTTCCTTCTCACTAAAAATAATGCATTATAAATAAATCCACAGATTTCTAGTGTAAGTAAAAACATAATGAATTCATAATAAGTAGGGATGAGAAACTGCTCTCCGACTTACCGATGTTTACCTTCATAGTTATCAGCAAACACAGGCGATGAATACGCCAGCTTCTCAAGCTTCTCTAATCCGATAGCCTTATCGAACTCCTCATAATGGTCACATGTCCACATTCTACCGACACTCGTGTTCTAAATTCTGTCACATAGTAATGAAGAACTACACCGAACCTCTAAATCTTCCCAAAGATGGAGAAATTTTTTAAAGTATTATAATTACAGGGGTCTGCTGTCCGACGTGGGGATATCTGTTGACGCAATTGTTCACTGTGCTATTAAAAAAAGAGAACTTGTTAGAACTTGCCGTGCATACTCGATATAGGCTCTCGTACACCTAACAAAGTAAGACTTGTCAAAAACTGTGAACTGTTATGAGCAGAATCTGATCTATTTACTGGTTTGAGATTAGGAAGGGATAGGCACGAAGTCCGGAAGATTGGAATTACTCACAACCCTCCTCCCCAGGCTTAGTCTTTTCCTACGAAGACAATCGCTTAACGCGGTTCTGCGTGCGGTGTCATGGCAAGGCTCGCCTATGTTGCGTTAGCTCCTTACTTCCTAGTCTTCCCCTCAAGGCTTTGGACGATATGACGGTTTTGACATCTGCTTTGCTGGCAGTTCAGAGGCCTCGCAGGTTCCAACATTTCTTTCGTGAGCTAATTGCACCAGCGGATGCCCCCTCCCTCACCGGTCAACAGACCGATTACAGGTATGATGGTGGAGTCAGTTCTGTGACCTTCTGTATTCGACATCGAACGACGAGGAGAAATAAAACACACCCACCTTGAATTGTCTTTCAAACTTTGCATCCGGATACCAAATTGTGTGCGATCCCCGCTGGGCGAGCAGGGCCTGAGAGGCACCGGCGACTCGGCAGCACAACCCAGCAACTTTACTGCCGAGCATTGCTCCGACTGAAGTCAGCATATTGGAAGCAATGCGCACAGTGAACAAGAAAATGATCTTGAGGCATGAGATAAACTGCTTTACTACATCTTTGTGACTTCAGAAAAAAAAAAATCATGAACAACAAACATTTATTCCCAACTCATGTCATCAACAGGTACAATGGGACACAAAATAGTATGGATATTGAAGAACAGATCTACTCAAAAGAGATCTAGCACTTAGAATGCCATCGAACATTACACAACAAAAAACACACAAACGAATGACCCTTACCCGAGGTGCATGAGGTTGGACAAAAAGAACAAGTACAACATTTTCGAAATAAGACGTTTTGAAGGATGACGATATTGTGAAGACCAGCACATCGACGCTTCACTTGCGCCCGACCTTAGCCGCCTTACCCTTCTTTGCCGGAGCTGAAACCGTTTCGTTGATAAACCGATCACAATGGTTATAATCGATCATCCACCCACCCAAAGTGTTAAATATTGTTAAAGATGAACATTGCAGTGAACATACCATTTGTGATATGTGGTAGCCCACGCTTACATCGGTTCATATGGACAGATATTCTCTATGATGTGAGCTACGAGTTTAGGTGCCCGGGGAGAATGCCACCGTTATCGAAATTGAGGTCTTGCGTTAATGTTTCCTGATGTTATGTATGTGATATCACTCTTCAACTGCTAAACATGGAACTTACCAGGGAAGGCGATTTGGATTAAGACCCACGTCATGTCGATGAAGCTTCAAACGCTGATACAAATATTGAAACTAAAATTGCAAAATGAATGTGACAAAGAAGTTGTGAGTAGTTAAAAGTGGCCCGAAGTAGAGCGTTACATATAAACCGTGCTAGCCTCCGGGCTTCCACACTAGCCTTGTAGTAGTGGTACTGCTCTCGCACTCCAGCCGGCAGGTCGTGAATACTCTTCCCGTTGAAGTGCAAATCTTGAGAGCACTGCCGCTACTCCACGACGACGTCTGAATACCCGGAGGCCAGCACGGTAGCCAAATTTGTCTGCTCACTACTTCCTTGGCAGGATCATTTTGCAGTTTCAGTTTCCATATTTGCACTGAGCGTTCGAAGAACTATTGACATACGAGGGTCTTAATTCATAGTGAGAAGTTGAATGCCTTTCCAACTAAGCAAATCTCGGCCATGTCACAGGATCGGAATGAATGCGAGGGAAAGGGGGGTGGGGGTGTAATCAGAGAAATCAACCACAAACAATTCAGGAAACAAACATGCGTTCAAACGTGATTGTACCAATGAAGCGTGATGTTATAAGTGGATAGCAGTCTTCCCAAGATGTGCATGCGCTCACTCAACTAGATGTAGACCTCAAAGGGAAACGAGCATAGCGCAAGACGCGAAGGATAGCCGAAAAAAAGAAGGCCCTGGTGGCTATTCAAGGAAAACAATAAAACGCGCCCCTGCGTACGGCGCTACAGTTTTAGAAATCGATTGATTATTACAATAAAAAATAAAAATAAATAGTAATTCAGCCTAGATTCGTTCGATAACGATGGAAACAAAAGCCTTTTGCGAAATTAAACAAAAAATGGGACTCCTTCGCACGAGTTATAATTTTACGTAGTCTTATTTTCCACACAATTCTTCCATGGCGGTGGTCTAAGTACTCTGATAACCATTAACTATGAAATAGTCACCATATCGCAGAGAACTCGGTTGATTTCCAGAAACTAGTAGTGAGTAGTGCGTATCTAGCCGACTTCTCCCAATTACGTCAGTGGTTTTATCCTCCTGAATAAGTCTGGCGAAACTCACCTGTACCAAACGGATGGAAGTTTGGCCCCAGGGAAGCGGACAGAATTCGCTCCGATTTTATTGAGCAGTTCGCTAGGTTAAGTAAGTTTCGAAGAAGACGCTATAAATGCTGTGATATTAGGTTTAGCATGCATTCATCCCAAGTTGAACAAACAGGATATGTATCATCCACACAGTTGCTCACAGTACTAAAAGCCTGCATCGGTTAGAAATGATGTACAGCTTGAGCGCCTGGAAGCGGTGTCACCTGCATAAGAGTGACTCATTACGCATAAGCTGTCACCCCCTCCAAAAAACCGTTTGTGTAACATACGATAGGCTGCGAGTTCCGCCACAATTTCTTCGTTGCGTCTGCAGCTTTTCAAGTGCTAAGTTGAATTTCAACTCAAAAAAGTCCTTACCGATCTTCTTCTGTTTCTTCTCAGCCTCTTCCGGCTGCTTCTTCACATCCGCCGGCTCATTCTCCTCCATGTTCTGCTCCTTCTTATCCGGGTCCTCTTGTTCCTTCTTCTCCATGTCCGCCGACTGATCCTTCTCCATGTCCTCAACCTGCTTCTTCTCTGTCTCCGCATGCTCTTTCTTCGCGCTCTCGTTCACCGGTTTTGCTGGACGACGCTAAAATACAGTTAAAACACATATAGAACAAAGAAATAAGCTTTGCGAACGGCTCTGTAGTGATTGCCTTCAAATAACAACTTACACCATAAGACTTGCGAGCGGCGGGAGTAGAGCGCGGAGGAGTGTACTCAACGGATGGCGTGACTTTGATCTGAACAACATTTCATACGGCTACGCGCTTGTCATCCATCGTGCCTTCGTGTTACGGTGAAATGTAGTTGGAGGGGGCGCACTCAATTCTGCGCTGCGGCTCTAACGATAAGGATGAATATAATAGCGTCGATAAGGTTAGGTGATTTAATAACACTTTCATTCAAAAAAGCTTTCTGATAAGGCCCAGCTGAATCAGCCTGGGATGGTGCGGAGAGTAGATCTTGAGCCAACGGGATATTTTTGCCCTGGCTCAGAAGATAGAGCTGCTCTAGTTTAGCGGATAGAGCTGCCCTAGCTCAGAGGAAGCGTAAGGTGGAGGGAGGAGCTGCACAGTGGGCAGACCACTTAGAATGTGTGAAAAACTATGGGGTGTCCACGATTCAGGGCATTTCACTGGCTCTTGTCGATAAGTTATTGAGTGAGTGTTATCAAAGTTCTTATGAATCTAGAGATATCCTCAGCCTTCTGTTGATCCTTATCGTTAGAACTGCTGAACAGAATGAAATGGCCCCCTCCAACTACATTTTCACCCGCATCAAAAACTATGACCAACTTTCTTGGCAGGTACATCCGAAAAAGGTGTCGTTTCCGATCTTGACAACAGACGAGCACTGCGACGCAAAGGCACAGCTGAAACAGAGAGCAATAATGAGGCTTAGCAAAAGCATTAAAACAGTACCACTTGGAGTTTCAGGTGCCTCCTGACGAGTCCCCTTCTTGGTGCGCAGTTTGCCCTTGGAGGCTTTTGCGTTCTGCTTATCAACATCATTGAATGCGTCACCAGAGGTGTTTTCCTTCGCATCGTCATTGATCACAACATCGGTAGAATCACCGGCATTCTTGCCATCGTTTACGTCCACAACCTGTAACAGCATTTTGAATGTGGAAATAATATTTTGCACAGTGAGTGATAAACATTCCTCACCTCCATAACCGCCACTGGACTACCACTATGCGCCTTAGCACCATCTTCACCAGCACCGTTTCCCTCAGCTACCCCAATATTCTCGGCCGTCGCAAGGTTCTCGTCCTGTTTCTCAAATAGCGAGGTTGAGTTACTAACTACGAAAAATCAATGAGAACAAGGTGTAACATAAGCAGGTGATACCGTGTCACGCTCTCCTGTTCCACCAGTCTCATCAAACGAATGCTTGGGAACGCCTGCGTTACCAGAGACTGCCACGCTCTCTAACTTCTGCAATAGGCTGTAATATGGTGGAAGGTTCCTGAGAAATAAATTACATACGATTGACTTAACCAAGAAGCAGCCAAACACAGAAAATAATCCTCTTGCAAAGCAAACCTCCAAATTGGCCTGGTCGTCCATTTTGGGCTCCAATGAGATATTCTCCGAGGAATTGATCGCCTGACACTCGTTCTCTTCCTGAAAAGCTTTATGGGTATGAAGAGATGTGGAGAGGATCACACACAAAAGAACCGCTACGCTACCGAAGTAACCGGGAGTAAATAAGGTCAGTCGTTTGAAAAAGGGTATATCTGCTGCTTACGGAACTAAACACGCCAAAAATGGTAATGACTGCCAAATGTTCAGGCAGCCTATAAAATCATATATGTCGACACCTGCGAAACATGCTTGGGAAGCAGCAGTTAAAAAACAAAACATGTCGAACATTACCACTCAGCTCCCTTATGATGGCCAGAAGCTCCATCCCTACACTATTTATTTGCACTTCCTTTGATTTTTTCTTTATTTACTATCTAAATTGCCTCGCTTTTCCAACTGTAGCTTCAAACCGTCCACTTCGACCCAACTGGAACTGTTGCTTTAATTGAGAATAACTTCATAGACATAAATAAATTTTTTTTTCTGTTTCATGTCAGATACATCTGCACACATGAAACAGAGAAAAAATAGTGACAGCATGATGAGAATTGAACTTGATAATTGTACGCTCTCATTAAAGCAATAAGAAGATAAAAATCAATCCAAAGGAAACAAACCTCCGACTCAACAGACTTGTCATCCTTTCCGTCGACAACATCAGGAGAGTTCACATTGTCCTGAACTTCGCCTTCCTTGTTGACAGGCACTTGCTCGTTTTCGTCCTGAAGTGCAGCTGGTAACAACATCAACGTTTTTTATTTATTTACATATTATTTTAATTTCATTTTTAGTTATTACAGCATCAATAATTTCATCACCACATGAATGCATTTGTTTGTGGATCCGATAATTCAAGTGCACAGTTCTACAACATGAAAAACGCAAAGGTTAGTCAAACAAAACAAGTTGTGTGTCACCAGGTGCCACACGCGGTTCGGTATGGTTAATGTCAGCTGGAATGGAAATATTTGTTTTCACAACAAACCTGCTCCAGATACTCATCCTGATCCACAATCTCAAGCATGTGTTGGGTGGTAAGGTTAATTGGGATGTACTCCTACAAAAAAGAGAAATACATTCAACCATCACGCACTCGTCACTCCCACTTTTATGCTTTTGACGCTCATGTCCTTGGGGGGGGGGGGGGGACAACACAGAAGGGGCGATGGTAAGTGACACCAGGACTCAGCCTACGACAGGGGAGGAACATTAAAGGCAAGCTCCGGGCTTGGCCTCACTGAAGTAGTTGCTCCCCT
>KZ345011.1:350822-367543 GCA_002352805.1 Teladorsagia circumcincta
CCGCAAAGCAGGGCGAAAAACTCATGTTTCTAATGTATTTCACGATTTTTTTTTCCCTTCTTTCTCCACTGGTGGTCCACCTCCTATCCTTAATTCCACATTGGAGTGGAATTACCTTATCAGTCTAATCCTGAATCTTGCCTTTAAGGAAATACATACTGCTCGAATCTTCCATCCCAGATCCCTGTCATTGCTCAAGGTTTAGTCTCAAGCACCATAATGCTCACTAACTTGAATCGTCCCCCGAAGGACATGAGCGCCGTGCTTTTCAAACGCCTAGCTAAGAAATTTGTTGAGCTATAACTGGGTTATCCATAGGGAAAGAATGTTGCACTGTTGCTCATTTGTCGTTGTTTCCCACGACAGCCTTATGCGTCGTTTTAAATAAATAAACAAATGAATAAGTAAGAAACCAAGTCTGCTTCAAGTGGCACACTCTTTATATCCGCACGGAAAAGCGGGTATTCATTTTCAACACTACTCTCACATACACTGCGTTGCAAAACTATACGACATACCCCTTATTTTGGGTTCCTGAGTTGCACGAAACTGACCGCAAAAATGATTAATGCCATTCGATTCAGCACATAAAAGGGAATCATCAAGAAATTACATCAACTTTTAAAAATCTAGGGTCGAAAAAATGGAAAAACGGCCGTTGCAAAACTATACGACATAGCAAAAATTTTGACAAATTTCTAAATAGAATAAAATTTCTCCACAGTGTTCTACAATCATAACAGTACTGGGTTGTAGATAAGTAGTCTACGGATTCGCCGTGAGTCGCTCCCACATTGGTGTCCGACCTGTACACGTTTATCAATTTTTATAGACCTCCTTCTGGATCCGTGAAAGATCTTGGAAAATCTTTGAGTAACTCCTTTGTGGGAGATGCACGGGATTGCACCGATCGCTTCAAGAAATAACACTGCTAGCAAGAATACCCCATAGGTTTTCCACCGGACTTACACTTGGCTAACAAGTGGATCATTTGAGTAAATCTACATGGTGGACTACAGAGCAAGTCGAAGTCGACTCAATAACATGAGTAATGGCGTTGTACTGCTGAAAAATAGGCTGGTCATAACGATTTTGCTTCGTAGAAGGTAGCGGGCAATGACTAGGCACATACTGGTAGTCGGTGAAGCTCCAGGTAAATCTTCAAGACCATGTCCAGCTTGCCACGCCAGCTGTACGCTATGACCGTATCACGACCAAGCTCCTCTTCGGGGGAAAGATCTAATTTCTGCTTAAAAAGCTTTTGTACTAGTGACATCCATAAGCCTGGCTAGAAGAAACACCTCTTCGCCCAAAGAAACTACCTATAACACCAAATACCAAATAAGTTGTTCGGCCTTCAGGTGTTAAGGTAAGAAGTGCAATCTGTACTCCAAGCTGAAAGATTCGACGAATGCGAAGTAGTGTTCTAGCACCACCGGCTTTCTTCTGCGAAGCACAGTCGTCATGACGAGCCTATTTTCCAGCAGTACAACGCCGCTACCCATGTTATTGAGTCGACTTCAACTTGCTCTATAGTACACCATGTAGATTTACCCGAATGGTCTACTTGTGAGCCAGATCTAAATCAGGTGGAAACCCTGTGAGGCATTCTTACTAGTAGTTTTTGTTCTTGAAACGATCGGTGGGATCCCGTGCATCTCCTACAAAAGGCGCTACTCAAAGATTTTCCAAGATTTTCCATGGATCCAGGAGGAGGTCTATAAAAGTTGGTAGAAAACGTGTACAGGTCAGACACCTCAATGTGGGAGCGACTCACGGCGAATCCGTAGACTACTTATTTACAACCCAGTACTGCTGTGATTGTAAAACATTGCGGAGAAATTTTATTCTATTAAAAAAATTTGTCAAAATTTTTGATATGTCGTATAGTTTTGCAACGGCCGTTTTTTTCATTTTTTCGACCCTAGATTTCTAAAAGTTAATGAAATTTCTTGGCGATTCCCTGTTGTAGGTTTCTTTATGCGCTGAATCGAATGGCATTACCCATTTTTACGCTCAGTTCCGCGCAACTTCAGGAACCCAAAATTCGGGGTATGTCGTATAGTTTTGCAACGCAGTGTAGTAGAGAGCCATGATCGGGGAATGCACATTTTAGAACACGAGAGAAGTCAAAAGTAGTAAAACCAAAGAAATTCTCTCCTTATGCTCGGTGTCTCACCAAAAGCCACACGCGGATTAATATTAGCTGTAAAAGGAAACACTCGTTTTCACAACTAACCCGCTCCACGGGCTCTTCCTCCGGATCCAAAATCTCAAGCATTGGACGGGCGCCAGCATTAAATGGGTTGTAACGCTCCTGAGCACCGACCGCTTCATATCTCGCTCCAGCTGCCAGCTGTTCTTCTCTGTCCTACAAAGAAATACAAACAATTTGGTCTGCTTCAGGTGGCGCACTCGTTATATGAGAGAGCAAGTAGCCTCATTTGGGTCGACGTCAAGCTTTGCGAATCGCGCGATTCGCTACTAGCGATTCACTAGCGTCCGCGGTCCCGTTGAGGTACCAGCCAAACGAGCGATTCGCTGGCCGCGACGCAACCGCAAACGCTAGCGAATCGCCCGATTCGAAAAGTCTGACGTCGGCCTTGGGTGAATAACGATCGAGGAATTCCTGGACCACGGCTCTCTACTACGTGATAGTGTATCAAGAAAGAATACGGCGGGAGAGAGCGGGTGAACAGGCTAAAATCCTCGACGAGCCGTAGGCGGTCCTCGACCAGTTTCACCCTGATCTCACTACGAAACAAACCTCAAATTCGTCGAAAGCGTCCTCAGGCTCTTCGTTAGCATCGAGATTACCACCGTCCTCGTGATTCTCGTTTGGCTCATTACCGCACATACGCTCCTTTTCGTCCTGTTATACGAACGTACACATGGAGAAATAAGTGAGTCAGTGAAGCGAAAATTGTGTATCTGTAAAAAAACGCACAGGCGCATCATTCGTTTCATTTCCAGCTTCATTCTCGCCTTTGAGAGGAGTGCCGCCTTTTCCCTCAGCAACCAACTGCTCTTCGGTCTGCAATGAAGGCTCAGTGATAGTACTTAGTAACATATTACATCAAACGCGTAGTGGGGTAGTATTAGCGGGAATCTCATCTACTAAACCCGAGGGAGCCCCAATAAAGCAGCGTTGGACAAATTCGTTCAGTAGAGCTGCAAAAACCTCAGATATGCTTGAAAGAAAAACTGAGATCGCGATAAGCACATGTATTAGCGCAATTATTCACCACTCGAGCGAAAAATAAACAACAGCATTCACAAGAGATTCCTACGTCCCTCAAAATTCAAATTTGCAAAAAATGGCCGGGATCTATATATGTAAGCACATCAACATGATGGGCCATGCTCTAAAGAAAACGATCTGGCTTAATCACGCAGAAAAAATGGTGTACAGAATGGAAAAATACAGACCTCAGCAGCAGTGACATTGAGTTTCACGTCCTGAGCTGCGGTACGATCGCCGGAAGCAACACCTCCCACGTCTGCGCTGTCGCGAGGAACAGCAACGTCATTCCCCTGAAAATAATGGAATCGAGAATGACACAAACCCCAAAAAAATCAAATTCAAATTTGCAGGTTGGGAACTCACAGCGTCACCGCAAACTACATCCTCCGCATCGGCAACATTATCAGTACCCACGTGGTTAGCGCGGTCATTTTCAATGGGGAATTCTCCTCCCTGAAGGCCTCCGATCGTAAATATCTGCAAAAAGAACGTTCGAAACCAAAATCAAAAACTCACATTCTTGGAGCTGTCCATAGCTTTGAGCTTTGTAAGAGAATTAGTATCCAACCTGAAACGATGCGACATAAAAAGACAAATGAATGATTGAGTGAGTAGTATACCAACTGAACAGACAGCATACAGCAACAAGAAAAAACACAACTTCAGATCTTTTAATCATATACTAAACTAAAACAAAGCAAAGCAATTAAAGCACTATGATGGCAAGTGGCAAGAGACTGTTAAAAAGATCGCAAAATCAAGAGGGGGTTAATGAGAGAAATGACGCGGCACATTACAGAAAAGAGGAGGGATGAAAAGATCACTGCTCTTCCTCTTTAATGTTCCCCATTCCTTGGCGTGAAAACCGTGGTCGACCTGAAAAATTAATCGTCAGAGAAAGATTAGTTAGGCTTGAAACAAGAGATCAATAAAAGAGACCACGGCGGACCACTACAAAACCGGTGCTTCTCCCAAATGCAGCTTTTCTCAACACACGCACGCTAAGGATGGATAACTCAGAAATTCAAAACTAGCTGAGCCATAAACAGTGTGAGATTTCAAATGTTTATTGCGAAGGACCCTAAAGCTTTCGAATAATTGCCAAAATGTTCCACTTCAGAAGTTCGTGAAAGTTTGAGCCTTTTTCGGCGAGCTTCCGGTACCTAGCGCCTTTGTCAAGCCTGAAACAAAATGAGTAAGTAGAAACTTCTGATGTCTGTTAATATTTTAAAAATATATAAACCGACTCATTGGGCAGCAGGTGAATCGGTCAATATATTTTCAATATATTAACAGATATCAGAAGCTTCTACATACTCATTTCATTCCAGACTTGACAAAGGCGCTACGCACCGAAAGCTCGCCAAAAAAAAAGGCTTAAATTAAACATTTTTACAATTTCTTTTGCGAAAGCTTCAGAGTCTTTTGCAATATATATTGAAGTCCACACTGTTTATACCACATTCAGATCCACACGTGACTTCGGCACAGAACAATTCTAAGAAATTCCAAACTGTTCAATGTCAGAGAGAATGGTATGGGCGCACTCATAGTCGGTTATCCAAGCGTAGCGACCTCACAATTAGATACGTATCGATTGTCCTATTGGCCGTCACGTCCGACGATCGATTCGTACCCATTGCTGTGCGGTAGTTACGATCGGACGACCCACTATGCATGCGCGCATGCATGTAAAAAAATTGGGAAAAATATTGATCACACATCATCTACGTACTACTTGAAAAAAGCCATCATCCGTAAGAGTACTATGACTGAATTCCACGGTACCCTCGTTGGCACGTGGGCTTGCAGTAACCTATGCTAAGCATCACGATAAATCGGTGCACCGCGAAATCAGTACGTCAATACCCGGAGAAGCGCTACGTGGCTCGGGAGGGAGGGGGGTCACCACGCAACATCGCGTTAAGATCACAGAGAAACTGCTCCAAGATTAAGCCTTTGAAGAAGGGAGAAACTCAAGTGTGCGGAAGCAACTTTCGTATTCTCCGTAGATCGTCACTGCTGCCTAGGCTTAGTCCTAGAGGCCCTTGCATATAGTGCCCCCCGAGCCACGTGTTTGTCATAAATATGGCGATCGTTGAAATTCGTGGGTTTTTGCAGGTTCCGAGAGTGCTTGTTTCGTGGGGGGGGGCAGTCGCCGCCGTAGAGCATAGCGTGTTCGAGCCCTCTCAGCGAGATAGTGTAGACTCGACCACCAGCCTTTCACGCATGTCAAGAGACTGCCCTCACCCCCTAGACTGCCTACCCTCCCCGTGGCCTATGACTTCCTGGTGCGCACAAAACCGCCTACTCCTCCTCCCCCCCCCGAACCACACTGCGTCAAAAATAAGGAAAATGGGCTCGCTGGGTCCCAGCAGCTTTGATTCCGCGCCACACCGATCGATCGCTCAGGGCGATCCTACCGCGAAGGGGGTACGGTAGAATTCAATCGGAGTAATTACACAGATACTGGCCTACCTACTGGACACGGTCTTTTAAATAGTTCAGTATCAACATCTGCGCCATTTCAGCTGAATAGTGGTTTACGACTGAAACGACCTCACACATTCAAAACTTGGTACGTGAAAAGTTGGCTCGCGCGAAATGACGGAAGATGAAGCAGGTTTCAAAAAACCAGCCATAGAATAGCCCCTCCTTTTATAAAATGACGCAGTTTGCTATTTCAGCGAAAGCGTGCTCTCCGTTAGTTTCGAGTAAAACGGCCGCATTTTTCAATGCGGTAACTGTATTCGCATTCAAATCATGCTGTCACGCAAGAGTAAATAGAGCGAAGCAGTTAGTAGTTGATTCGTATCATTGAGCAACAGACTACATAACAACCGGTCTACATTGGTCACCTATCCTGGGGTGCATAGAACAGTTGGAGTTGCTAAAATAGCGGGCACCTTCGACTGCAATCAGCTTCGAAGAACTATGAACATTGAAAACTGTGAACAGGCAAGTAAAAATAAAACGCTGCATTAAATACCATTCCATTCGGCAGCCAGCTGCGTATCCACTGCAGACTTCACAACATAAGTCACGGCTCTATCCCAGAATGCACCCTAATTTTCGGTAAGTAAACCCGGACCGATACCATCTAAAAACATCCCCGCTCGTGCAGGTAATTGTGTGAACCTTGAAAACTACAGTAAATTTGCCGATAAAAGTAATTTAATGCTCCCATTAGGACAATGACATTAATTTTAGCGGTGACGCGCCAGTTGGCGCACCCTCGTCACGATATTTGTTTTGACTCCCCCACATTCTTCACGATTTTGGGCGGGGGCGCGGCGAACCTACGGCGAACGCGGCCGAAATCGTGAAGAATGTGGGGGAGCCATCTGTCTTACCAGTCCGAGTGGACTTCCGTATAGAGGGTTATTTATTGCCCTGATTCCGAATATGACGAATAATCGTTCTCGGCGCTGAAGCTTATTCTCTGCTTATCTGCGCCCTCCAACAGGATAAGATGCGTTGAAAAATGTCAATGCGATGTCGGTCAGACTCCACGATTCCGACCAGCGATGGATGATCGCGACCGCTCATCGCTGGTCCGTCGCTGGCCAATCGCTCGTAGCTGGCGATTGGTAAGCGATTGCGCAATCGCTCTGCCAAAAGTGCAAGCGACGGGCAATGCCCGCTGCGACCAATACCGATGTCGACTGCATCAGCCGTGGGCGGGGCCAATCGTCCATCGCCTCCACTTTTGGCAGAGCAATTGCGCAATCGCTTGAAATCGCCAGCGACGGGCGATTGGCCAACAAAGGATGAGCGATCGCGATCGTCCATCGCTGGTCGGAATCGTGGGAGTCTGACCGACATCTGCAAAAAACGAATGACATATTTGTAATGAGGGCACATATACCCGTATACAGAAGTTTACTCTGGTTCTGGTGAAAACAAGAGTCGTGACAAGGTGACGCCAACTCGTGTCAAATGACGCCACCGCTGAATATGAACGTCGTTTTCGTAATCAGGATATCGAGCTACCCTAATGGGCAAGTTACGGTGGTCTCTAATTGTACACTGCACCAGTGGAGCTGGTTTTACGTAATATCGGCGCGGGCTTATCTACCAGAAATTAGGTTAATTGCTTTTTTGCCAATAAAAGAACCAGCCGGTTGCAGGTTTTTTTTTTGACCAACTGTCACTGATTACAACTATCATTTACTACAATCAACATTCAGTTATCACTGTAGACACTAATTAAGAGTGGAGACTAATCAAAAGATTTTCTTGGAGGCCGTCAGCGTCTTTGTGTCTGCAGTGCAGGCAGCTCCCCTAACTGCCGAATACAAAGGATGGTACAGAATGTGCAAAATTCATAAAAAGGAGGGCACTCTTGTCCTTAGGGGGGACATTGAAGTGGCTGAGTCACTAACAGAACTTGGGACTAACCACTGAGGAGGGGAAATGGTTCTGGGAAAGGATATGAGCAACCGTTGTTCTCCCTGGTGAATATTCCCTAACTTTGGCTCAGTTCTAGTATCACCTACCAGCTGTTTTTTAATGCCCTGGGGCCGGGTGCAGCAAGCCCCAACGGGGGATGGGTCCCCGAAACTCTGCGTCTGTACTCTGTTGATGACGCAACTCTCGTGGATAGGAATAGGGGGAAGAGTCCAGAGATGCAGAGTTTTGGGGACCCATTCCCTCGTTGGGGCTTGCTGCACCCGGCCCCTGCTCTAAATGTCCCCCCTTAGGACATGAGCGCCAAAGGAGCTTAGAGTATCTGATAATGGGAATTTTCGACGCAGGTGAGCGATAACACGCCTGGGGATTCACTGGTATTCAATGATGGTTCCGTGCACGTGAACGGCCCATAAGAATTTCAATAATGGTCTTGCACAGAAGATATCAAGGACATTATCGAGTATTTTCGACGAAATGCGTGTGTTTAATGGCCAAGATCGAAGAATGAATTAGTATGTCAGCAGATTTGACAATAAACTTGATAGTTTTCACGAAAACGCAAATACGATTCGCAGAATGAAGAATGAGGATTTATTTCAGTGGGTTAATGAGAAGATATGGTGAGATAGTTCGTGCTGCCTACAGCAATTCCGAGTAATTTGCATGGGAAGGAATCCCCGGATTTATAAACCATTTCATTCCCGTTTTTACACCCTTTCCGGAGCTTTCTGCACCTGCAAAAACTGGGAGTTCAGTTGGCGGCACAAATTGTTGCATAATATGGCCGACTCCCCCTTCCCCCCACTGAAACATACCCGAAAAGGAAAAAAAAAGTCGAGTGTGCGAAAGAACGACCAAATCATACTTCTCGACCGCACAGAATGTGCGCGAACACAGACGCTGCCACCAACACGTTAGGACATGCGAGGCGGCTTTGGCCGTGAGTCATCCTTGTTCGTTCTCCATCTCCGTTAAACGCCACCCTCCCCCTCAAACTAACCAAAATTTTTGTCATTACTTTCAACCGCTTCTGGCGCTGCGCCCAATACTTTTCGTTCACAGGTAGGTTTCACTGTGGCATTCAAATGATTGCCATTGCAGCCTATATAAATACAAAGAAAAATACTTAAGTTTGAGTTAAGACATGGAACTTAAATGAATTTTAGGGTTTACGATTCCCTTCCATGTTTCTTGTCTCTAGCTCGACAACATTGACGTGTAATATGTCGTTTCATTCAGGTTAGCTGAACAAAAGAGCAAACTAAGGTTCCTGTGCCTGATAATCCTGCATTTCCTGACTTTTTTCTTACTTATTCACCAATTCATGTCGCGTTCTCGGACGCTGTTGACTATTTCCATTGTTTTTCTTCACCTTTTGTTAAAACATACACACTGTAAAAGATTTTGCTTCATACCGATCATTAACCGTATGCTATATTCCCCAAAGTGGAAGGAACGAAAATCCCCGGAATTTCGTCAATTTGTTAGCCAGAATCGCGTTAAGAAGGGTTCATTCAGATGGATGTGTGCAAAAATAAGCACAAAGTAAGTCTGTAAGTAAGGGAACTATGTCGACGCTAGTAAATAAGTAAGGTGTTTCCGCTCCACTATCCCAGGGGATGGATAGCATAAGGCCTTCAGGTCACGCGAGAATGAGTAAGTCGTATTTCGCTCAAAATAAACAACTTCGTAGAACATTCTGATGCAAGTGCAATCCACACACTAATAGAGCAGACGGAAATTTCGTGAAGACAAGGTAAACTGTGTTTTGGTACTATAAAAACCAGCCACTTTCCCTAAAATAACATTTCACAATGTTCCCTATGCATCACCAAAAGAAGACAGTGAAATAGGCCCGCCCCAACAGACCACTCGAGTTATAATAAAATAGAAGGCTTAACGAAATGAGTGAGCAAACAAATTTAATTGGATAGACGAGCGAAGCTAGAATCATGGAAGCAAAGAATGACCCCGAGACAACGGCACGCGACCACACGCATGCGGCGCAAGTGTCGATACGCAGCGAAAGGGGCGGGGAAAATTTCGCCAGAAGCGTGCGGCCGCACTGCGATTTTTGTATTAGGACGCATTACCGTTGCACTTCATTGTACAGAGACCCAACCCTTGAATTTCTTAAGATAGAACGCCCGACTACTTCGAGGGGTTGCCAGTTTGTGAGACTGTTTCATGTTACGGGCGAGCATTTTTTTATTCAATTTCGAAGTCCCTCCCCCTTCAAGACTTACGCTTAAGTCTTGAAAGTGAAGGGACTCCGAGTGTGCAAGCAAATATCTCTTTCCCAAGAGTTCCTCCTTCTCGTTGGCTTGGTCCAGTAGGTCTCTACCTCTATTTCTAAGAACGTTTGCTAACAAATCACTGACGCACTGATACAGACTGCCCACAGGCAGAAAGAGTTCCAACTTAGATTTCCTTAATATTGCCCATCTTTACGTCCTGCTCTAATATAGGACCTTTAAAAACGGAAGATCATCGAGAAGAACTTCAACAACGCTACATACCTTCGGGTTGCACCCCAAATTTTTATGTCCACAGATATCAAAAGAAGAATCACTCAGTCAATCTCTCACATTTCCCTTCGGTCGCACAACTCATCACTCAGCTGTAGTCAATTTTTCTGTGCCGAACAGGTTTTATCATAATAAAACTTTAATTGAGCCAATCTTTCAACTAATTCGTCGTGATCAAAGGCCTAAAGGAAGCACTAGAAAGCTTTCGAAATGGAACTTATCCTGCTCAACGCTGACTTGCTCATAACTATTCACAACTCAAACAAAAGGTTCAAACAGAGTCAAACTTAACAGTGGTCACTCTTCTCAACTCCACCAGCACCCTAGAGCCTGCTCTAAGCCAAAATAAGTAGAAAGTGAGACGCGATCACGCAGAGCAGTCCACAGTCTCAGCAGGGTCGAAGTGGGCGTTGCGTACAGAAGTTGCACCCCCTCTTGCCAGCCGTGTGGTTTCGTTCGCGATCACGATGTGCATCGTGAATCGACTTTTGCGATCGTTTTGGGACCACAGGGACTATTTGAAGTCGAGTCACGACGCAAATCATGATCGTGAACGAATTTCTACGGCTGGCAAGAGGTGCGACTTCTGCACGCCACGCCCACTTCGACCCTGCTGGGGCTGTTGCTTTAATCAGAGCAATAGCTCTGGTGGTCGGTTAATCTCACTTTCTAGTTTATTTCGGTGTAGAGCCGGCTCTAGGGTGCTGGTGAGTTGAGGTGAGTGACCACTGTTAAGTTTGACTCTGTTCGAACCTTTTGTTTGAGCTGTGAATTGTTATCAGCAAGTCAGCGTTGAATGGGATATGTTCCATCTGAAAGTTTCAAAGGGCTCCCTTCAGGCCTTTTAAGGCGACGAATTAGTCGGAACGTCGGCTCCATAAAAGTTTTTCTATAAAAAAACTGTATGTCACAGAAGAATTGACTACTATCTGGACATGTCGAGGTTCAAGAAAAGCAAACTTGAAGAATCATCACCCAGCAGTGTATGTGGCTTATTTTCGATCTCAGTATCGGATTCGTAGTTCGGAGCGCCGTGGCGGACAGCCTGTGTCGCCTACAGTAACCCCAATTTTTGCAGTGGGAGAAAAATGGGAGTGAGCTAATTTCCTTGCGTGGGAAGGAAACTACGTGGATACAACTTCCTCAAAATGTCTTCATGAAAGAAAGTGTTTATTGTGTATGGTGCGACAGTTGCTGCTATCTATCCCCGGAAAACGTGAACCATTTCGCCTCTCAGCCCTCACAGCAATTCCGAATCCTCCTTTCCTTGTGAAGAATTGACTACTCCAGGCGATATGAACTGTTGCACAACAGGCACCCTCCCCCCCCTCACCCCTTCCCGCACCACTTGATGAGACACATGGCTTGAGACACATGATTTGGTATAGAAAACGTGCTACATCCACTAGTGGTACACAATCACCTGCATGATCACACGTCTCATATCTAGGGAAGTGTAGATCCAAAGCCATTTACACTGCCTTTCAAACACGGAAAGAGCGTCGGGTGCAGACTATAGACCACAAGTGACGACGGCCTCCAAGTATTAGGGTGTCCGAAAAGTTTTGAAAAAATTTCGACACTCTATTTCGCAACCGTGTTGTGTGCGAATGCGAAACGGCAGAGGCATAGGACAAATGGTGGGAAAAGGGCATGGTTGGTAGATCGTCACTATAGCTGACCGATACTGTACTTCGTCCTTGGAAGTAAGATATCATCAACTGAACTATGTCCGACCGACACAACTACCGGCGTCTTCCGCTTCATTTTTACAGATCTGGTCCCTCCGCCACTCAAACCTTGAATGAGTGATGGTCATCGATGGGCAGCAGTGCACCCTCCCTTCACACCTGCTATAGGTGTACGCTCGCTTCTCTAGGGGGGAGATTTGCTTCGACAGAGCTCTTCGAAGAGCAAGCCCATGTTCCTCTAAGGCCGACACTTTTCCAGCTTTAGCTCGAAGCAACCCCTCTCAGAGTTCGAGGGAAATGGAAGGGACGACTGCCACTCCCCATTTCACCATCCATAGGATTCTGCGCAGAAGTCGTGTTCTTGCAGCGCTCAGTGGAGTTATCCCCCTCTCCCTAACTGAACACGGGCGCTGAGTGCGAGTCGATGTGTGCCAACAACTTCTCGACCGTAAAGGAACGAAGACATGGACAGACTTGATGATCGCTCAGGAAGAAAAATGGATGTCCTGTGAACATCCACACAGACCACATCACGCGAGGACGACGACGGAGGAGCTGGAGAGACTTGGCTTCATCTGGCTACCCCTTCCTCCGTATTCAGCTGACCTTACCCATTGTGATTACCATGTCTACAGAAGGCTAAGCTCATAGCAGAATTAAAAAATCCAACAACCATCAAGAGGTCAGGTGTGCAATAGGTGAATTGATCGTGTTACGCTCCCCTTCCAGCTAGGAGAAGGGCATCAGCGCTCTGCTCAATCCATAGAGAGGGGTCGTGGCTAAGAAGGGCCGCTACATAGAATACTGATCCTACGTTTCTTTCGTAGGAATTTTGTGTTGAAGAAGCAGACCGAATTTTCTCAAAACTTTTCGGACACCCTAATAAATCTGGTCAGTAGTGATACATAGAAATAGCTGATTAACTGCAACAGGCTAATAATTTCATAGGCAGGACATTTACATTTTGAGGAGGCCGTTGTCATTTGTGGTGTTCGATCTGCACTCACTCTTCCCGTTATTTGAAAGGGAGTGTCCCTTCGTACGAATCATATGTCATCCAAAGACAATTTCATACTCCGAAAAAAGCGAAGACTCATCTGAGTGGCTCGAATTTTTTTTGCGCTATCTCAAGCCCGTGCGATTTTCGAAAATGGCGCGGAAAAACAACGTCGCCTCAAGGGCATGAGTGCAGTCTGCATAATGCGCACCCGTTACGTCCAACTACAGCTGCGGCCCTATGACAAATGGCAAATCGCGAACGTGCGCTTGCGGCGTAATTTTCCCTCGCTCTTTTCGCTCTGTAGCCTCATAGTGCCACGCTTGTGACCGCATATGTCGCACTAAGAGTGTTATCGCACGGTCGATACGCATCCTTTCCACACCCGAACTGCAAGACGGTCGCAAAGTATGATTTGACTCTCGGCTATGGCTCGCATGCGAATCATGTAGCATGGTGCCATAAAGGTGTTCAAAAGTGTTGAACACAACGATGTAACTCGGTACCTGCCTCACAAGACCAGAAGGAATGGAGGAAAATGTGTCAATAATTGTGGCACAAGTAATCACCTGATTTAGATGAGATTCCTCTAGTGTCACTCGGAATAGCAGACAAATTGAGATCAGCAAAAGTTAGCTGTAATTAGATTTAGATCAATGTAACAAATGCTGGATGTAAATATTAACAACTCACATCAGAGATGGGTTTATTGGGAGTTGAAACGGCGCGTGATGTTACCGTACTCTCGTCTGGCACACTACGCGCGGTCTGGAAATTCATCGAGATTTTGTATTACTACTACACTAATGGATTTTACGCGCTAACACATATACCACACCTTTCTGGAGCTTCGTGCTGCTGCCGGGGTTGACGAAGGAGTAGAAGCGAGCCGAACGCTACGATGAAGAGACTCTTCTGTACATTCAGTTACAATTAGAACACTAGCATGACTGTCTAGTAAAAAAGTTTACCTTCACCATGTTGGTTTTCTTTTTCTGTTTGCACACATTCAACCATTTCTACATCTACTTGGGGCTGGAGCACTACATCAACCTCCATGTCAGAAGATTTCGGAGCTTCAGTGGATGGAGCCGCCGAATTGTCGGTGGATCCACTAGAACTGGTTGGAATAACTTCATCAGGAGGCACAAAATTACGCCCTTGAGCGCTGCCTTGGACAACTCGACAAACAGAAGTTACTTCATCTACACCTAAAAAAATGATCAGTGGAAGAAATGAGTCTAAACAACGAATGGATCTCTTACGTTTGCCATCATAACAAATCATGGAAACTGTCGCATGTTCGTGTGAGTCTTTCGCTAAGACAACCTGAAAAGACATATTTCACATAAGCAATTCTAACAAAACGAGAAAAACTGACTTCTGCCACAGCCTCCTCGTCAAGTACTGCACGTTGCTCATGCGGTAGTTCATCCGTTGCAGTACCTGCCTCCATCGGCTCATCCTTCTGAAAGATTGGGAGTAGGGTATAACAGGAATGAGCAGCTAATAAAGCAACTTACAATGGTTGGAACAGGCGCTTTTCCCAAATGCGCAATCACTTCATCACCCGCAGCTTGTGCACTCACATGCATATGGACTTCAGTGGACATCGCTGCTTCACTGGTTCGACGTTCTGAATCTGTGTGTCGATGTTGTGTTGGTTCTTCATCTTCCTCTGCTGGTCGTCTGTTCACTACGGCCAATGAGCGCCGTGAACGTCGCCGTTCCATAGCTGCTTCCTCTGCGCGTTTCTTAGCAGCAGCTCGTTCTCGTTTCTCCCGTAACTGAACATCCGATAAATTTTCATTGTTTTCATCGGAAAAGTTCTTCCAAGTACCTCAAATCTATGAATATCATACTCGACTTCGGCTTTAAGCTGCTGGTCACCATCCAGGAATGCGTCGATCTGTTCCTTGTGTTCACGACAAATAGCACTAGAAGTATGGGCAATGCAGACATTGTGTTTACCGCATGTGCATATGTGTATTCTACTTCGGAAACCAAGAAGAGCGTCGAGTGCAGACCATACACCACAAGTGAAGACAGCCAAGAAAAAGATGGCTTTTTGTTTCCTACCGTCGTCACTTGTAGTGTATAGTCTGCACTCGACGCTCTCCTCGTTTTTTGGAAGTACACGCGTCCAAAATGACATAAGAACAATTAACTTCAGCAGCAGTTACTGCTGGATAAATGAGCTTCTTAGCAGAGAGGGGAAGAATTTCGTTCATTTAATTTAAGAAACTCACCGGAAAACGCAGTACAGTGGTCCACGTAAACTTGACCGCCTTTCATTGAGAAACACACGCAGATCCAGCAACGCTGGCATAACGTATTCAATCATTGCTTTTCGGAATGTTTGAGCGATCATTTCTTTAGCAGCAGCCTGAAGCACAAATGAAAAGTGAAACTCCTCATGTAAAAAGTCAAACTTGATAAGAAGTCACACCTACCACAACAATTGCTGGAGGCTCATCTTCCTCATCTGGACCTTTTCCTACATCCATGTTAAGTTTGATTTCCTTGAGAGACATTACCTGATGATGGAATGATTTTAGTAACACATTATCTTAAGAAAATTATATGAAGTACCGTGAGTGAATCCCTAAGTAGAGCGAACACGCACGGGTCCTCAAACTTGAGCTTTCCATTCATTACAGGACAGATTATTTGTGTACAAATATGCGCCATCAAAGTGAATTTACGTGTGTCGTCGAATGTGCTTAGCTGAAATTGAAAGACCATGTGGAACGACATAAAAACAAAATTGTTAGAGGAGAGTTATTTTCAGACCAGTAACCTCAGATGAGGTCGAGCCGAATAATTCATTTGTGGGCAGGATAGAGTAGCCCGCGAGTATCACAGTTAAGCCATTGTCGCCGCGAAATGTGCGACATTGGTGCTAGGGCCTTACAACTGAGCAAATGACGGCCAGTGAAAATCAAAGGACAAGACACCTCGCACAGCTCTGACGCGCCACGAGAGTTACGACGTAGTACCTAATTCAAATACGCGCGCGTCAGCGCAACCATGGAGCTAGCGGTTACAAGGCTTCTGTCGACCAGGATTTCTCTAGCGAGGGGGTACCAGACGTGCATAAACTTTGGCTGCAGAGTTTCCGCCTAGTGGGAAGGGGGCATGTACGCTCGTTGTCTGCGCTCTCCACTAGACCATCTCTCACATGTAAAGACATGTGAAACACTGCCGTCAAGTGAAAGCGCCAATTATTTCAATAGAGCTTTGTTGATCAACAACAAAATCGCTGGAATGTCCAATTACTCATGAAATGGAAAAACGAGGTGGCACTCATGTTCTTAGGGATAACGGGGAGGGGGCGGGTGGAGGGAACATTCAACTGGGGCCGTAAGGTATGCTCTCCCGAATAGGGCAGGGTCTCCATCCTCGTAAGGTATGCTCTACCCGAAAGCTTCCGGGGACGCCATAGTCAAGGAGATCCGAATCGGGGCCCCCAGCCCCGAAGAGCCCCTGTATGGCTGACTCCCCTAGGACGCCCCGCGAGCATATCTTACGGCTGCTTTGGGGGATGCCAGTCGGGGTGACCCGAATCGGGACGTCCCAGCCCCGAACAGGAGAGCATACCTTACGGCTCCTGGAGTGAGTCACTTACAGCACTTGAGACTAGGCCTTAGGGAGAAGAGGGGTTTTTGCGAGAAGACTCAAGAGTTTGTGTTATCTCTGGCGTGTCTCCTGCCTCCTAGGCCTGTCCTCCCGTCACCCAGTATCGGCCCTGTTTTGCATGTCGGGGACGGGTACCCGTCCCTAGAGTGGGATGTCGTACCCGTCCCTAGGCTGAGTCGTGGGTACCCAGTCCCCTACGTTGAGACTGC
>KZ345011.1:409841-429189 GCA_002352805.1 Teladorsagia circumcincta
AACATAGAAAACATGGGGTCCTTCGAAGTAAGGGACGGAGGTGCCGGACGAGTTGTGTAAATTAGCTGGCATTTCTTGCTGGCTAGCGCAGCGAGGATTGCAATTGCTTTCGCGCATGCATTAATACAAACAAATATACAGGCACCAATACGAACAAGAAAATATAATAATTCGAAGGATTAGGTGAGTAAAAGCCACCAAAATACAGGTAGCATTCCTTCGAACGCGGTACAGTTCATAGGCAATCGCGCAGGGACTACGCAGTCGCGCAAGAACACGTAGCCACGAGATTCGTCCAGCGGCCAGAATTAGCGGCCAGCGGCCAGCTTTGTAAGACCTTAGTGCCGTCATTGCGCACTTTTGAGACGCGACAACGGCACATCTGTGCTACACGTGGGCTACCCTATCTCACCCTAGGAATGTTGGCTCTTCGCGGGGGTGTTGCTTTAAATTCCCGCTATCATCAGGTGTAAGCTCCTTCACTGCCCTCATCACAGAATTATGACGTGGTCTGCCAAAGCTGCTCGAGCTCAAGGTCTGCCTTCATTGCTGCGCCCGAAGCGTTTACGAAATTTCTTGTAGTGATTCGCTGATGGATAGTTTTATAAAGAAATCAGCTTTGACTGTGATCCCCGTCCCAACCAGCACTTCAGAATACGTCCTGCCCATGGTTCATGATGGACCCCTTAAAGGCGAATTTTATGATGAAAAGGTGGCTTGTTGGAAAAAAGGATAGAGATGAAGCAGGGATGAAGGAGAAACCATGTGAAACGGCCCCGAACATGAGTAATACGACCCCTTCCTTGCCCGCTGATTTCCAAAGTGAGGCAAGTCTCATCTCTGTGCCCTCCTCAACGCTAACGCATTGTTTGCTTTCACTCAACCCACATAGACCTGCAGCGATTAGATACTCGATGGGTGTTCCGGGCAACTGGGCTATGCTAGATAGTCGGGGCATACCCATCGATACAAAATTTGTTTCGATCGGCATTCTTAGGAGGGCCTGTCTCTCCACTAGGTAAGTTTACCCTTCTCGGAACTTTGTTCTTATCGTGCAGTCTGCCTTTAAGCTCGGCCAGTGCACCATGTTTCTGTGGGAGATTCCTCTGATTTGGTCTGCGTAGAGACCGCTATGAAGTTTTCCCATGAATTGGAATATGCTCTACCATTTCAAAATGCGCTCGTTTGACTTTAGCGAAGGGTGATTAATTCCGCTCCGAACGTGGAGACAGACTGTCCTTTTTTTATCCCCCCCCCCCCGTACAAGACCTTGGAATACCTGAATTTGTTCAACCAAACAAACAAACTGACTTAGCTACTGATTTATACATATGTGAAAGCATGAATCTGTACAAAAATGTGAAAGCCACATGTATGAATCGGTACAACAAAAAAAAAACTCATGGTCTCGATTCCACAACAATAATTTGTGAAACGAAACAATAGAATTTGATGATATTTGTGATGTGAATTTATGAGGCGTCAGGGCGGTACTGCTGATTTCTCCTTGGACTTCAATAAAGCGGCCTGCTGTTGACACCGTGAGTAGGCGAGGTTCAGTGTTTCGGTGACGTACAGCATTAAGTCCCGGAACGAGTCACAGAATTCGACTTTCTCTTCGGGCTTCTCAAAGTTGAGTTTGTCCAGCTCCTGAAACTTGCTAATGAAAGTAGTTTAGGAACACAGAAAATGCAAGTACCACAAACTAATATGAACAAAGTAACCAAGGTTTCAGACGGCAAATTCAAATGCAAGGTCAAGAGACCCGCTCACTTGTTCCATCTCCGACCGGGGTAAACAGGCGGATAATCGCTGATGTGGTGCCCCTTTTCCAGTTCGGAAGTGCGAACAATTGGGCTAGACGCTCGCTTGACCCGCAATACACATCTTCGTTCGCAGGCCACGCCTTCCTCTGTCGGGCTGCGAAAAAAGCGCGGCGGCTTGGTAATGGCGGGTGGACGGTTGGCTTTGGAGCATTGGAGCTAGCCGGTCGTGGAGCCCGTCTACGCACCCATTCCCAATCCCTAGGTGGAATGCGGCTTAGAGAGAGATGGACCTTGTTCAGGGCGTAATAGGGGATTCCTTTTGCTTTCTTCTCCTTTTTCAGGCCACTCCCATCACCTGCTTCATTACTGAACGCTCTTGCTCACTCATTTTATCCAGAGACCACTCTTCAAAGGCGGAGTTTACGATTAGAAGGCAGCCTTTGAGAATTAGGTACAGGTAGTCAGTGGTACTGAAGAAAAAGCCATGAAGAACAGCCCAGAACCCCCAAAATAGGACTCCTTCCTTGTCCGTTGATTTGCGCACTGCTAGGACACTTACGGGTGCTTTCCTCATCGACGCTAACACTCGCTCTGCTAAAAGGGCCAGAAACATGCGGCGAGTGGTTGGGCAGTCGGTGGGCGTGACGCGTCGGTAGCGCTGCGGGGAGGGCCATGCTAGGTCGCCGGGCATATCCTACGCTGCAAATTGCGTGTCGGTCCATCCTTAGGGGCCCACCTGTTTTTCGACTAAGTGTGTTTCCCTTTCTTCGACCTTTAACCTTATCGTGAATCCTCCTTTAAGCAGAAGCAAGACATTCTGGCTGATTATGACAGAGTAGTATTGCAACCAGAAGGGGCAACGCCATTAGAATGCCACTGAGACCTCAAAACTTCAAATTTCCGAAACGTTTCCTGTCATGATCTTCAACAGAATCCCTGCTTTCTGATTAAGGTTTCCACCTTTCGCAAAAACAAACACTAACAATTTCATTCCTTACACCTACCCTGCCCAAAAAAGCGAATACGCTTCCCTATAGAAGCTCCTCCGCTTCCAACGATGTTGGCTCACCCCTGCGCCAAACTCATCCGACAAGATGGAAACTCTTGCTGAACTCGGTTTGTCTGTGGTGAAGCTTATGAAACTGCATCGTTATCACATCTTCCTGATTCAATGAGATGCAAGAAACCGTACAATTGAAATGTCCTACCTTTTCTAAATGCTGCCGCCATAAATCAAGAAAATGTGGCTTCAGGCCATATTCTGCATAACGAGCATGTATTACGCCCAACTGATAGGCTGCCTCTGATACAACTGTACTATCGAGTTTGTACTCATGAATGATCCGCTCGAAAAAGTCGAATTGCGCTTGACTGAAAAAGTTTTTTTTAATATCAAAAGCAGTTGTCTTGTAATGACACGAAATCGCTCATTCTTTGACCGCAGTGCTTCATATATGCTGGAAATATTGAGTTAAAGCAACAAGTCAAGTCAGTAAAGCAACAATAAATAAATAAATAAGTCCAGCTGGGTCTAAGTGGGCGTGGCGGCCGAAGGTCGCACGTTCCTTGCCAGCCGTGGAGATTCGTTCACGGTCACGATTCGCATCATGAATCGACTTCAAATAGTCCCTGTGGTCCCAAAACGAACGCAAATGCCTTCGCAATCAGTCACGCGACCTCCACGGCTGGCTAGAGGCAGTGCAATTTTGGGCCGCCACGCCCACTTCGACCTTGCTGAAACTTTTGGTTTAAGGTAATATTGAGTTCACTGGGAAAATGTATTTTGGTTCGCGGAAATTAGATTTCACAAATGACAGTTGGTCACGGAATCCACCATCGGATCCGTCAGCTCTGCATTTGTTCTAACGAAACCCTTACACGACACTCATAAATTTGTAGAATGGCACCCCGGAAGGAACGGCGCCGTATCAAGGTAATGGCATTACGTCAACAGTGGTGGATCCACTTCTTCAAGCGGTGCCAATGAAATGTGCTCGCACTTGCGGAATGGGTGAACGTGAAAAGAGCACAAGCTTACTATACAAATCCCAACTCTCTTCCCAAGATTCTGATTCGCTCCGATTGTTGTCCGTGAATCTACATAGGAGCATTCTCCATGTCACATACGGAGAGCATTATCACATTTCAGTGAAGAGATCCCGAAGTATTCGTAAAGGTAATGGTTCAGTATGAAGCAGGGCGAAAATAGCCGGAGAAGATGGCAACGGCGTATCCAGAATTCCCGCTCTTTCGCACCCGCGAGCCGTCTGCGCTCCCCGCGCGTACATTCACTCTCGACACTACTCTTGCACAGTGGAGAGCCATGGTCGTGGAATTCCTCGACCGCTATTCACCCGGTATGGAGTCCGTTTGGCTCACTAGCTAGCAGGGAGTGACTCTCGCCCTATTCATAACTACACGCACTTTCATACACCTCAGTAATCCCTTTTCAGCATACCTGATTTTATGAAGTTTCGGCCATTTCGTGAGATCTCGGAAGCAATACATTTGACATGCGATAATCTCGTTTAGCTTCGGGCTAGAATGTATACACAACAGCATCGTTTTATGGAATATGTTCGGCCTTTGTTCTGAAAATGACCTGGTATGAGTTCATTGGAGGGGAACTCGATAAATACTAAATAAGTAGGTGTGTAATAGATACTATTGCGTTGACCTCACTGGGAGAAAAGCAGTAAGTGAATCCCTGAATAGCCCGATCACATTCGAATCATATGAAACTTCGCAAAGCTAAAACTGCACTGACGAGAGATCATGGTGACCTTAACGTGGTCTTAGGGTACTACAGCTCTCACATCTACACCCAAATTCTCAACAGATGTGCTTAGCATGCACTTGTCATTATAGAGAGGCCGGCTTGTCCCCGCGAGGTGGCACATCGTGTACCAACTCCGCACAGGTTGAAGTGGCGTACTTATGGAACAATTCTGCGACGACCTTAGTCACCTGATTTCTTCCCTGTTGGGGCCTCTTCTTCGAGAATTTGAACGCATTCTTTTAAAGAAATGCTTCGGAACGCACATGATGCTGAAACAACCTTCCCTTCCCCGACCAGCAGAAATCCAACCATTTTTCCTGGAATACATGAGATCAGCTTAGCAGGCAGGCCATCCTCCCAACCAATGTGTGCGTCATGCGTCCCATATTCATACTGAGTTGACCACGCTCTATACCACAAAACCTGTGTGACTCTGTTCAGAGAATTATCCAGCAGATATAGAATACTGATTTGAAATTAGCATTCCAAGAGGCCTCAGCTGGTATACATCGAATGGCCTTTTCAACCTCCACCCATTCAATGTGAGATGCCTGACTTCGGCCAACATGAAACATTGCGTTTTATGGGAAAGGGATAGAAACGCGAGTATGAGTATGAATTTTTGCACTGCTCAGTAACATAGCTCGGCTTTTGAGCATCACCCACTAAGAGAAGTAATTATATTTGGGTAAAAGCATAGGACATTGAAAAACTTTTCAAGGGGGGGGGGGGGTGAGAAGAGGTAGTACAGCTTCCGTTTCGTACGTGCATTGGACGGAAGCCTAAATGAATAAACACATTTCATAAAAATAGAAAACGTTAGAAAGGCTAATGTTATCATAGAACTCTGTAATATAATACCTACCACGATTAATTAGGGGTGGTTTAATCACTTCATTCACTTGTGGGGACGATTATATCGGCAAGACGGTCAGACCGCTCTGTGTAGTGCAAAGGAGCGCATTGAGGGCAATAGATTACGCTCATCAACTACTCTAGGAGCCCACAGCGTTCATATTCATGATGGGGACAATTTCGAGGTCACATGTAAGGTCCTAGCTCAAGAATCAGAAACGTCGACACGGAAAACTCTCGAGGCATTTCGGATTCAAATCAACAGCCCTAGAATGAATCAGAGGAAATAAGGCCTTACTTTAACGAAGGAGATAAGAACTCATATAAGATTGGCCTTTTGAAACGATTTCTAGCATACAGAGTAAAGAAGTTGGCAGCTGCGAGTGATGTGAAATTTCTAGCTGCTCACATAAATAAATTCCTCAATCATGTTCCAATGAAGCATGTTCTTGAAGGAGCTTGCTGAGAAAAATACTCAACGAATAAAGAGAAGGGGGAAGCTTCGGCTGACTATTTTGAGAGCGTTTTTGTGCCGCCCATTGAAAGACATGTGAGTACTGCCCTGTTAGGCCGATGTCAGACTTTGCGAATCGAGCGATTCACTAGCGTCCGCGGTCCGTCACGGTCAATGATACGCTCAACTGGCTGGGACCGCAACGCGACTGCGGACGTTCGCTCGATTCGCAAAGTCTGACATCGGCCTTACTGACAAATGTTTTAAACTACCGGTAATCACCCCACAAATGGTTCTTAGCACCTGCTTTCTCTGAAACCTTCTTTTTAAATAACATCCGGTGGGATACCGCAATGCTTCTTCAAACAACTTGCTAAGGAGCTTGCCTGTCCTCTTGCTCACATATTCAATATTTCTCTGATTCTAGGTGAGGTTCCTTCCATCAGGAAACATCATAACGCCCATTCCCAAGAGAAGCGATTCCAACTCTTTATCCAGTTTTCGACCGATAAGTATTCTCCCAACTCCGCTTAAAGTGATGGAGAAAATCATAAACAGAAGTCTGTTGGATTGGGTGATCAAATTGGAATGCATTCCATTTGAACAGTCTGGGTTACCAGGTGCCTCTACATGCACTTAACTGATCGATTGCACACATAAGTGGATAGATGCCCTCAACCTCGGAAAAAAAGTTGATGTTGTTTATTTCGATCTGACCGAAGTTTTCGACACAGTTGCAGAATAGCCTTTTGATGAAGCTTGAAAGAATTGGTGTTCGAGGGGATGTCTTGAGGCGGTTCTGCTCGTACCTTACCGACTGGAAGATGAATGTGCGGTTTTCTGATTACAATTCTACTGTTAGAGACTGTTCATCGGGAGTCCCCCAAGCCAGAACTCTCTCTCCCCTTTATTCCTCATTCACACGAATGACCTTTTGAAATTCGTAAAATATGACACCAGGATTGATATTGCAGCATATGCTGATGACATCAAGTCTCAACTGCATATGAAGAAAGAGAGCGTAATGACGCTCAAAAACTTTGAACTGTTCTGTCAATAACATGCTTCAGTGGTGCAATCGCTGGGGTTTGAAGATCAATCCTACAAGGACCCATCATTTTCTATAGAATCCTCTTCCATTGAAGTACACTACCCAAATAACACTCCTATTCAGCGGCATGCCAATGTTAATGATTTAGGTATTAATCTTCCCAAAGATTTGGAGTGGTCTCTACATATAGACGCTGTTTCAGGTAAAGCTCTCAAGGGAATGCACATTTTGTTCCGAAACATCCATGGCTCAGACGTCGCTTTGTGGATCTATAAAACATATGTTCTTCCAGTAGTTCAGTATTGCAGCTCAGTATGGAGCCCCTCTTTGGTTAAGGACATTCTGGAAATCGAGAACGTCCATAAAGTGATTACGAGAATTGTGTTTCATGGAGCTTTCCCAAACAATAACTATCCACAAGCACTACCGCCATACCAGTCTAGACTTAAGAAGCTAAATCTTGAAAGCTTATTCTAGAGACGCGCCCAGTCGGATTTGATCTTGGCTTTTGAGATTCTCAAGTGCGGGTTACTCATCAAACCATCCCCATTTTTGGACCTTTCGGCTAACGCATGGACGTAGAGGAACTTTTACCGTTCTCAATCATAAAATGGGCAAGTGGCATCGCAACCTGAGGGAGAATTGCATCATTATTCGCACAACCAATTGGATGGAGTCTCTCCCACCACATTTTCTGACATTGAGCAACTCGAAGCTATTTGAATCAGCGATTCAAAAATCACCCTTTTGGAAGTGCTCGGTATTACTGATGTTCCGATAATTGAGTTGTGCACCATAGAAAAGAGCTCGCGTATCGTTCCATTCACATTCCAGCAAAAAAATTCACCGAACAATTTGATTAAGCTAACAAAGTGTAGTTTACTATTCGGAGAGGGATACTGTGCAGAATTCGCATTGGGATTGCAGAGTTTCCAAACTTTTGACGCGCAATTTTTTTCAAAGTATATTTTTCAAATGATGTCTGGTTTCAGGAAATCCCAATTCACATCTTATACTACATTTGACTTTGTATATAGTATGAGAATTTGAGGCGTTTCCCTTGCTCAATGGATATGTTAGATTGAAAACAAAAAAGATTCCAAACTTTTGACCGCTGCTGTATGTCGAGACAGACTCAGTTTCCCTTCTCAGACTTTTCCCTTGACATTCCTTTCAATTACATGACTATGGTATCGTACTTGTAATCCCTACGTTCCGGCTGTTATGAATTGTTTTGTAGGTTCACGTGATTGCACAGGTGATTTATAAATGATTCAGACCTTATGAAACTAGTTGAGGAGCTCGACGATCAAAACAAACCATGACTTACCTTTTACTGTAGCTCGGTAATGCTTCTGTAATATAAGCTTCTTATCATCGCTCATTTTGAATTGGGGGAAAGGGAATGTCGCAGCTGCACGGCCTGGCGTTTTCACATCTGCTGGTCCGGCCTTCAATGATCGAACTGTGTCAAGCCTGAAGAAAAATACTGCTTTTATGAATGAGAAAGGCTGCTATTTTAAGTGAGAAGAAACCAGGGGATGGAAGCAGCAAGCCTATGTCCGAACAGTTCAAGTAACGCTTGGTGGGGCTATTCGATCTGCTGGGATATGGAGTCGTAAGTGTTGAAATGACGTAGAACTCTATGTCTTCGAAAAATGGTGAATGGGTCTTGGTTCTTTAAGGAAATCATAAACGATCCCTGTCTAATATTCGGGAACATATAAAACGTGTAGGAATACGGTAGAATGTTGTAGAAATACCTACCAAGAGGAGAATGGACTGTCAATGTTCTCAACGCTACAGCTCATGTGGGCGATGATTATGAGGGGTAGCAGACTCAAAATCATACGAAAATACCAGAGAGCGCCACCCTTATGGTACTAAGTAACCTAGTAAATCAGCGCAGAAGGCATATCGCGCAGTTTTTGACTCATGGAACCTCAGGCTGTAAGCAGGCTGGCTGTGAACATCGACGGTCTCTTTATGGACTAACAGATTTGAGTTTCATTGACAAATTTACGATGATTCCCCTCTAAACCCTAAGAATCGGTGTAGGTACCGAATTTTGAGTCACCCTGAACTGATGGAAGGTTTCCGCTTTCAATAGGATTATGAATGAAGACCTAGGTATCAATGGAGTTTGGAATGTTTGTCACAAATGTGATCAGCGGAAGTTTGACTTAGGCTAATCCGAGAGAGGAAAGAAGAGAAACGGTCTATAAATCGAAAAATGGTGGTTTATGATACAGTGTTTTTGGGCGCCACACGAGATTTCAATACGGACATCAACGGGAATGCCGTAGCACCCCTGGCATCCTTGCCGGAAAGACAGAGGCGATTAATGGCCAGCGACTGTGGTGTGGCAGCCATTTGGAGTCTTTGAATCAGAACAGAGTCGAAGGTGGTAGATGTCTTTGTAAAAAATGTGGTCCTATCTGAAAGAAAAAAAAGAAGACAAAACAGGATCAATGAAGTCGCCGTGTCAAGCTCAGTGAGAGAGTATTAGGTAATCTCTAAGCTGTTATGGCTCGTAGAGAGGATGTGTGCGGAGTTGTGCAAACCGGCAAAAAATTTGCAAATTGTTCTGGCATGCCATCAGAACCTTCCTATCTCATCTCTCCTATCTACTCATCTTAGCACCTCACAAACTCCTTAAGCATACAACTGCCACTCGCAGGTACCACAGGCGCAGCCTCGTTTGAGACTGAGAGGCACGCCTAGAATCCAAGCAATACAACAAGCCTTCTACCACTGTATTTCCCCGAACAACGCTAATACAAAAGAAGTCTCACACACAAATATTGTAAAAAAAAGCAGGTGCAATGATTTTTATTCGAAAATCAACACGAATGTTAACTGCATTGGCGAGCTTTCGCTGGTCTAACAACTTCGCCAGGCCTATAATAAGCCACAAGCATATCACAAGCGCAGAAATCTCACAGCAGTTCATCTCAGCAAACGTCAGCTAACCAGACTGCTACTTTAAATTGAAGAAGATTTTGCAAAAACAATGTCTCAAAACCACAATATCAAACCAGGATCCAACATACACAGTTTGCGACAATAAAATGATGACCACCTTACCCCAGAACTGTCGCTAGTCAAATGAAAAACACTGGAACTGGGCAGTATGTGAGTGTTTCACAGTACCTGCTTACATGACAAAAGGTTTCTCAACGCTCACCATGTCCATTAATCCTTCTGTGCAGTAGTCTCGTGGTTTCTCCAATATACTTGCGATTGTATAGCTCACATGTGACCAAATAAACAGTCCCTCGCAACCGGCAGATCATTTCATCCATGCGGTACGAGCAGTCCCGAACCCATTTCCCTTCGTAAACCTTGATGATGTAAGCAAGCCCCTGATGCTTGTTGGTAGGCAGTAGGCCTGTTGGTAAATTAGTAGCTTTACGGGGATTTGCTGATTTCACGATCTGGTTCACTTCCTTCGCGATATCCTCGTTCACATATGATAGTACCAGTGGCACTCTCAAGCATCAAAGAAAGGGGCCTTGATCGTGGTTTACACTTAAGTAACCCTTTTCTTCCATTCTAGGAATGCTTCGCTTCACTTCTGCTGATTCCCGAGTACAACTTTTTGTCTTGATATTGATAAAATCCCGTATTACATTTGTCCTCGTATATAGTGGAAGGGCACTGCAAGAGTGCAGAATTAACTCTTGGATACAGGTTTTCGAAACAACACAAAAGTGTTGGTTCCATGGTTCAACCGAACCCTTGTCTCAACAAGGTGCGGAAAGAAGCCACACTCGCTTGGATGCTCCACCGTCAAGCATATATTCGGATCGCACGGGCTCGGATTTTGAAGCACCTTCTGCGTTGCGTTGGTAAAGCCGATCACGAATATGTCGCCTATTCATCGTTTGTAACGCAATCCCAAAGATAAAAGATTTTCCTATGCGATCTGAATAGGAAACGGCCAATAGAGGTACGATTCTTAATCTCATGACTAAGCCACGTTTCTGTGAGTACCAAAAACAAGTAGCGGCCGTCACCCTAGAAGCCACTTTACTCCACCGCTCTAGGATTTCTCCTTGGAAAGGAAGTTTTGGAGGCACTCGCAATCAAAAGACTGTCTCCAGAAATGACCATCAGGGACGAAGTCATAGGAGCACTCAGTCACAATGTTTTTCATTCGGCCAGCGATGTCATGCGGGTACGGCGATCGTATCAGTATAATGTCGCCAATTGTGTTCAATGGATTCTATTAGGTACCGGATAACTCAGTGTCGTTTGTCCGAGTTCAGGAAGTTTTGAGAACAATTACTATGGAATGTTGATTCGCAATTTAACTTTCCCCTAATTTCTATACTTTTTTTGTAGATTCCTGGGTCCAGTGTGTACCATGCCTTCAAAGTCGGGTTGAAAGCTACAGATACCGCCAACCATACCAACATTGTTTTCGATGGAAGGGATAAAACCGCTAAGAATGCTCATCGGTGTTCCACAGTTTTCCAGAAGACGGTGAAGTTTTTAGAGAGGTGCCTGCAATCGTCGTCAAATGAAAGGACTACTTAAGTCAGATGAGGAAGGGCTGCATCAGCCTTGTGCTGAAATGGTAGAGTACTTCAAGGTGATGGATTGACGATGCACTAACGCTTTCACGAACTTGTCTGCAAGACATTCTGATAAATGCGCTCACCTGCTACCCTAGTGCGCTCTGCGTTTCAAACCCCACGTGGAAAAAAGACCGCCTGACTGTCCATGCTGGGTGGATGAGTTTTGGCTTTTTCATCATACAATACAGACCTATTCTATGTAACAGGTGTGCACTTTCTTCGTCCATGCCTACATTTTAAGCAAATGAAAGGAACAATTTATCAAATTATGTAAAAACCGACCCGTCGCTTTTTTGGCTTGGCAACTCCGAGCTCTAATCGTAAGAGGTTTGTACTTATGCTGTTAGATAGGAAAATGCTAACGTGTAATTCGGTGGATATACCGTCTCATTCCCCGAACTCTGAATCAAAATATTGCCTGTCCGAAACTCTTGGTGAGAATGACACTAAGATATGCGGTGCCTGATATTTTAGTATTGCGGTCTTAAGACGTTGTTTTTGCAGAGCCTTCTTTAACTGAAAATAGCAACCCCACTAGTTGACGTTTGTTGGGATGAATTTTTGCAAAACATCCGCTGCTGTAATATGCTTGTGACTTATTATAGGTATGAAGAAGTTGTCAGAACAGCGAAAGCTCACCAATGAAGGTTTTGTGAAAGGAAACTCATCAACAAAATTTGCTGAAGAGAGACATTCAACACATGAAGCTCATGGTAGCCACACTATATAACAACAAGTGTTAGCATATAAAGTGGACAGCAAGAAGGAGAACCTTAGAGAGGGAAGAAAGGAGTTGGGGAAAGCAAGGAAATGCATATCAGGAAGTAGAAGTGCTCGAAACTAGACGCCATGTATTCATCGTGCGAATGGTATCCATACAAAAAAAGTAAGCTTACTTGCTAATATTCTTCTCGTAAGGGACGATATCACGTGTACCACAAGTGCTGTGGAGACCACCCATGTAGCGGAGCTTTGAAAGAAAATCGTGGCAGAAGTCGCAGTTTGCTGTGGTGTTTAGTCTTCCAAGAGGCCTACTCCAATCCCTGCAAGTATCACCACTATACAGTGATCCTTGAAAAAAAGAAAATTTTCGAAAGGCTAAGAGACGCCATTGGCTCACTAAAATGTAATTACATGTAAAAAAGTTTGAAACATAGAGGAAAAGTGATTGTCAGGTGCAAAGCTTTTTCAAAACGGTTTCTTGCATGATATAAGGGCACATGCGGGATTCACGCTAAAAAGAAGTGGTATGTTGTTGTTGTTCTGTCCTTGGTGAGGACAAAATTTACATTTTGGGCTGGTGTTTCTAAATTCGCGCAAAATAGCGTAGCACCTTGAGTCACTACTATGTTCATATTATAAGTAGGACTAACAGTAATCTCTACGAGTAGTCTTTAAGCGAAAAAAAAACTGGTGAAAAGGCTGTGACATAGGACGACACCAAAATAGGGTCAAATGATGATACATACACCAGAAGACGTCCGCACCAAAAACGAATATTATATCCGTAATCAAGGCCCAGGATAATGTAGACAAAGTTTAAGAGGAAAAAAATTAAGAATTTGGCCCAATTCCTAACAATTGGACCATGGCTCAGTGGCGGTCAGACTGAATGATGGATGATTGAAGGAGATCATCACACTCTAGAAAAGAGAAATCCTGCCACATAGTGGACATAGGAAGACATCCAAGCAGGTGGTGGCCGCGAGATTACGCACGATGGCTAGGCCGCTACATTCCCCTCCTCGTCAAATAGTTGCAAACCGCCTTCTTGATCCGGCCACCGTCAGCAACTAGCGTCTCAATGAACGCAAATTGGTGCGAGAGGTGCTCAACGGGTGTAGGGAGTGGGAAAAGGGAGGGAACCTCGTGTTAACCACCAGAACTAGCCCCTAAAGTTCCTGAACTTCTAGGATGAGCTCGTCTCCAAGCGTAAGCGGAAGAACTTGAGTTTTCGACTATATTTCAGGCTTTCCATTTTCCCGAATTTTGGCTGTAGGATTAGATCAGTGCCGCCACACGAATGGGCGCAAGCTCCATTTAAAGCCATTTTGGCGCCACAACCAGCTTCCCAGCTGTCAAAGAGAGCTTGTTTAATAAGATTATCTATGCCCCTGGTTAAGAATGTGAAGTCTATATGGAGATGACGTCGTTTAGCACTCATCATGAGGCACCCACTAAAAGGGCAAAACGACGCATCGTAGGGAGTTTAATCAAGGATCTTTTCCTGACAGTGTCGATTGTAGTCCATCATCTTATACACTAGACCCCTGAGTTGCCACAAGGAGAGCGTGCCTCCCTTGTGAAACTATAGCTCCTCCTCCAACAAATTGATCTGAGAAATGCATAATTTTGCGAAGTCGTTGTGGGGTAATCGTGAGTTGCTAAGAGACCCTTAACACATTGACGACCATGCGAGTTCTGGTGTTCTTAGCCGTGTGGGACCAAAGCGATTTTGCGGCCACATTTGTCGCGGTATACATATCCCCCGTACAGTCCGACAAGGTCCGTTTTTGGGAAGTCGAACGATAAACAACATCAGAGCGGTTGCTAAGTAAGTTAGCTTACATGGTGAGAGTACAATCAAAGTGGCTCCTCCAGCAGAAGTTTTGATTAAGTAGACGCCTATTTAGGGTTATAAAATGGATCAAATTGAAAAAGTTGTTAAAGAGTGTTCGTAGACGTTTTCCCATTACAAAAGTTGGAACTTCTTACAGCGTGGCACATTGGTCGTACTCAGAGTTTAGGCCAAAGATTTCAATACCATTCACAGCTTATTTTAGCTTTTATTGTGAGTTTGAGCTGGATTGAAAAGTTCACGGCTTTTGAAAACCCTTGTTGAATTGGAGCACATTTAACTATTCCATGGACCACAATGTTTATAGTTATATCAAAATCCGACCAATAAAATAGAAACAAAAATCTTCGGAAGAGGTCGTGCATTCGCGAAAAATAATGATGGAATAGGTCGTCGGATGATCGGAAAACATCGACTGAGCGCACATGTCCAAGCAAGCAAAGACGGTCAAAGAATACCACTCATTGTGTACAAAACATTGTAGCAACACTTAGTCTCTGGTGCACTTCCAGCTATGGTTTCAGCTTTCCCACTTTGAGGTAAAGGATTTGAGGGCGAAGAGATTAGATATTGACCTGTACCTGTAGAAACGGACACATAAAGCCAACGAACTGAGCAGTCGCCAAACTACACTGGAACTCTTAGGGAGATTTGACTGTGTCAACAGTAGAATCTAAAAGTTTCCACGTCCGTCTGGTAAGGCCTTTCAGGATAGGAAATGGGCTTAGCCTATTCTGAGCGACACGAGCATGTAGTAGTGATGACCAATACTGGAACTCTTTTACATATCTCCAAGAGAAAGAAGGGACTTGACTTCGCTGTAAGCGCATTTCACAATAGGACGTTTCCCGATGACAAAGAGAGAAGATGGACGCTGTTGGCGGCTGATGGACAGCTGAGGGTGACTTCGAACATCCTCGACATCTAAGGAAACAAAGTCATGTTTTTATATGGCGATATAGTATAGCAACGGTGTACCACGGAATACTGGTCGTGGGTTACACAATTGCACCTGAACTTTGCCTATAACAGCTCCACCACGTACGCCGAGCTCCACGTCGTCAAAGGGTAAATTCGGTCAATGAAAAAATATGGCACGATAATGCAAGGCTACATGTCACGAAAATGTTGCAACAAGAAATCGAGAAGTTGGGCTACGACGCTCTGCCTCTCGCGCCATATAGCCTAGGTCTAGCGCCGTCCGATTATCACTGACCCAGGTCAGCGCAACACTTCTTAGCAGCAAACCAATTCAATATACGCGACGACGTCAAAATCGAGTGCCCAACTTCTTCGAGTCGAACCAGAAAGAGTTCTGCGCGGTAGGCATCCGTGCTTTGCGTAACGAAAGGTGATGAACCTGTGACACAGCTGATGAAAGTGTTTCAAGCTGATGTGCTTCATTACTGTTTTTATAATGAAAATAATTGATGATCGAAAACGACATTTCATTTAATCCAACCTTATATATCCCCGCGCTGTCGTCATGTGTTAATATGACGTTAGGCTGTGGATGATATACGCGGCAGTAGAGCAGTAAAAACGGCAGACCCCAGCTCGTAATCTTTCTCGCTCCTATTTGAATTCTGTGAGCCGCTAAGGAAAAACGAGCAACAATTCTTAGCTTCCTATATGTTCCAATATCATGCGAAAAAACCGTTTTGAAAACGCTTGGCTTGTTTTTGAAAGAACTTTCTAGTCTGAGAGCAGTAGTTACAGCATGGCAATAAATGAAGCAGCGGCATAAAAGGAAACGTGAAACAGAAGGATGAACAGATCATTTTCTCGATGCGTCGCCATCCTGTTCGTTAGGGTAACGTCACCGCCAACTTTCCAGACAAGTGATAGTTGCAAAAACTTTGAAATCATCACAACGGCAATCAACCCTCTCGGGAACGAGGCAGCAAAAAGCGCACGGTGTGTAGCGTAGTGTCATTTGTTTTATCTGTACCAAATTGACGGCCCTGACAATGTTACATACTGAATGGTTCCATTCCTAGATAAATTTACGGCATTAGAACTCTAATAGTATCGGAAATGGTTTTATGAGACAATTGAAAAAGAAAGATCTAACAAGTCTTAAGCTAAATCACCTTGCCTGCTAAAAGGCAATTAACTCAGGCTTCCGCCTCTAACAGCTCACTACGGGCTTTGAAAAATGTAGAAAAAACCAACACAGCAATGTAGAAACTCCACATTTGGCTTCCTTTAGACAAGGGCATGCTGGATATTGTTTTGATGTTGTTTTGCTGTACAGTGGGTCGACGTTTCGAACAACTCGTCATCTTGAGGGTCTGAAGTCAATTCAAAGTTTTTAGCTGGTGATATACCAGGTCAAGTGCTCCACGATACTTCCAGGAATAGGGCAGAAATTCGAGTGGAGGAAACCAATCTTTGCAGTTCCACCACCCCAACATGCAGACGACTCGTACCCGATCATAGAAAGTCTCTAACTACTTCATAGCGCCAATGTCCTCCTCGCGCGCAAGGACTCGGGATTTAATGTTGAAAACACTGACTCATATTCTTCGAGCCGATGCTTTCCAAATGGAGTGATCAGGTTCCCTCTTGGTTTTTCTACAAGGTGTTCGTCGACGCGTATGCCTAACATATTCCCATCTATCCGATATAACTTTGTTAGAGGTTTTCACTGGTGTTTATAGTACACAAGGGTGGACAAAAAAGAGATACTTTCATCCCACGTTCAAAACGCTCCTCTCAATTCAACTGAATGCTCCCAACTGGAAATTGAAGAGCACATTCCAGTCTGTCGATGAACATCATAATAGCCTTCTGCATTGATGAGAAAAAATTGCCGTGGAAGCTCCAAACTTTGCGCACAGTCAGAGCTCGACGTGGTCCTCAACGAAGCGCGGACCAAAACGCCTTATCTGAAACTCTGGCCGAAAAGGGTTCTGCACAATCTGAGTTACTCTCTGAAAAGCCATCCGTAATGTAAACGATTGAAGGAATTGTATGGCTGTTTCAGATGGAGCAATTACGGAAATCTGCTTTCGTACAGCATGAGGACTTGGGGGCGAGTCACGATGTTCTTATTCGCGACATCGTGCAGCTCTCCATAATTGAGGATTTGTGACAGGCTGCGGCACTTCGAGAAGTCATATGGTATGTTTGCGACAGCACAACGTCCCCGAAGACTTACTGAGTGGTGTGCCCAACTCAGGGAGGTAGCAGATTTCTCGACAGAATTTTCCTTTATTGTCGGGGGATATAAAGGCTCTGGCTTTCACCTGCTCCTATCGTTGTTGATAATGCCAGTCCACGAGATCGACAGAAGCCATAGACGCTCTCCATGCTGATGACATTACGTTTGCTTGCGAAGACAAACACCTACTCGAGCAACAAGTGCACACCTGTTATAGCCGCTTGGGAAAGTTTGGACTCAAAATGAACGCCAGGAAGACCGACAAATTGACAAGCGAGTACTTGACAACCGAATCGAAGTGTTTGGTTCTATCAAGACCAACGTACATGCCACAACATGTACGACAACCATCAAACATATCGAATCAGCAATGACGTTCGACGCAATTTGGTCGGTGTAAACTACCGTGTAACTGCAGCTCGGTCTAAATGACTCTTCATGACTGGTGTCATCTGCCACAAGGAGATAGCAGAAAGAGCATCGAAAAATTGCGTCGCTCTGGTATTCTCTGTGGAACCATGGCCTGACCAACCGCCATTTACGGAGCAGAGTACTGGCCCGTGACTATAGGATTCGTGGCCCAAATCGATGCAATGGAGCCCGCCATCAGATGGGACAAACTTAAGGAATAAGAAGAAAACTCGATCAACGATTACAGAACATGAAGATCACGAGAAAAGTTCCACGTGATGGGTGGATACCTTACTTGAATACACCAATGAAAATCTCGGGTGAATGGTGGTAGTGCAAAGTGGTACCGAGGCTCAAAGAACATATAACTCCATGCGAAGCCTGCACAGCCAGAAGCTTTGAAAAATGCTCTTCTCCGAACTAGGTACAAGACAGCCATTGAAGTTTGTGCGGGTAACATAGAGTGAGGTGAGCCTCAAGGCAAAAATGAATGGTGACGAAGATCCCAGAGATCGGGCGTGCAAAGATAACCCGCGAGAGTTGCAAAGGCTTCGCTAGGGCTGAAAGGCTTCGCTAGGGCATGCCGTCAGAAGCCGAGAAGGAATGGAACATCTCCAATCACCATTCACGTCGAATGGGGTTAGCGCAACGATACGGCGCATAAAGGCAAATCTAGCTTACACGCAGGGTCAACCCTACGTTGTTACGAGTAACAACGGGGGGTCGTACTTGGATGGACTTGAAGGGGGAGGGGGCGTACTCTCTCGGTGGCCGGCAGTGGAATCAGCAGCCAACACTTACGTTTACGCAAGATGACTGATACTGGAGCATCCATAAACCACGCTTCGATTTAAATGAGCTTTCAAATGGACCAGCGAATCAGAACGGCACCAGAGGCGTGGCGCGCTCCAAGGCAAGGAGTGTAGTGCAAGCGCACGCTCGAAACTTTCTAGCACATCCTAAGTCAAACATGAAATTGGTCTTCCAAAAAGTTACGGCCAGTGAAACATAAGAAAACACGCGCTTGCAAGAAAATGGCTTGAAGAATACTCCTCAAAAAAAGTAACAACGATACTAATTTTTGAACCGCTGATTTTTCAGGGACGTTTTGGTGTTCGTCAGAAAGCTTGAAGTCTCTAGTTTGTTATACCTCGTTCAGCTTCTCGAATGAGTGATATTGAACAAAGTTATGATCGTTTGAAGGCAAAAAAGTCGCACTTCTAGAAAAAATAGTTACACAGACCCCCCAAAAAAAGTAACAACGGGACTGATTTTTGAACCGCTGGTTTTTCAGAGACGTTTTGGGGGTCGTTAGGAAGCTTCAAGCCTGTAGTTTGTTATACCTGTTCAGCTTCCCGAACGAATGACACTGAACAAAGTTATGATCGTTCGAAGGTAAAAAAAAAGTCGCGTTTGACCAGAAAAAAGTAACAACGTGCAAAATTTTCAACAAATTAACTTTTGATGAAAGTTAAACCACGATTAGAGAGAGGATGATTTGAATTTTCTAAATCAAATCAGCTCGGCGCAAAAGCTCGGATGCGAAGGAAGTTTGGCCCTAGAAAGAGGAGGAAAAATTACAGTGGATTTTTATTTCTGCTCTTAACAAGTTATTTATTTTGAATAGTTTGAGAACAAATTAGGTTTCATCATGAAGGATGAGCGTCGCTGACCCGGAATCCACCGATTCCCTCGGAGCTACCTG
>KZ345011.1:432102-445104 GCA_002352805.1 Teladorsagia circumcincta
TAAATGACTATATAAACGAAGCCTGGTAACAGAAAAAAAAAAACGAACAAAAAATCAAGCAAAAAATGGCGTAAGAATCAAGCCGTCAGCATGTATACGTCTCCCACACGATCAAACGCGTAAGAACATTTCCAAACTTGAATCAGAGCATTTAGTACGAACCGCACGCCCAAATGCCCGAAATCTCGCCGAGAGAGCGCATGCGAACAGGGCGAGGGGCCAAGAGCCAAGTGTTTCTAGTGAAGGTAAGAATTACTTCTTCATACATTTGTAATAAAAAAAACTGCTCGTAGTGAGTGCCCCGTGTAACCACATGTGCGCCAAGAAGAACCTTATTGAGTGCGTTTTAAGTGTTCTTTCCTATTCTTGTAACTGGCAAGTGAATTAGCACCTCTTGTTCAAGCACCATTCCACATTGAGCTCAACTACCCGGTTTTTTTTTCGGTTTGGTACATGAGTGATGTCTTTTGTTCATGCGAACTTGTTGAATTTCAGGCTCGCTAAACCGAGGCGCAGTCGAGACGTAAGTTGGTCAAACCGTCAACTGAGTCACACTCTTGCTTTCCATCAGATGGTGATGTACCCTCTCCCCTCACTCACTACTGGCTTGTACAGCAAGCCGAGTTTTTCACCCTCGAGGGGTAAAAAACTGGTGGAGCATTAGAAAAGGGTCATATCTAGGTCTCAAGTGCATAGAGGCATTCCATTGACTTTCTAGGAGGAATTTTCTCCGAAAAAGCGATCATTCCCGTCGACTAGATTCCTCATGAGGTGATCCTTAAGATATCATTTTTCATGACAAAAATAAAAATGAAAAGATCAAGAGAGCACGAAGAACGTTATCCACTGATACATCAAAAAATGCGGAAACGTGGCATTTTGGAGCAAAAACCCCGGTCCAAAAATCACATAATGGCTGACGATCGACCAAGGTAATCGATTTCGAATATACACACCAGCCAGCTCTTTGAACAACCCAATAGCCGGAAGTTTTGAACGGGAAAGTGATCAGCAAATGGCACATCAATGATTGGATTCTTGATAAGAAGAATAAAATTTGAGTTAGTTGCCCGTTTGGTTTCTTTTCCTCGGATTGACTTTCAATTCTGCATGCCTGAAATTTGAATGGTTTATACGAATGAAGAGGAGAAACATCGGCCTTGTAGTGCAGATAATTCTCTTCCGAAGGGTATATTAGGTGATGCAAAAACCTAGGATTTCGGGTTAAAGGCACGAGTCAGGATAGAGATAATGGGTTATTTTAATTAAAAATCAGGCAAGAAGTGCAATGAGGAACATTGGAGGGGAGAAAAAGCGAAAGGCAACATATAAAACAGTGAAACCATACCCGTGAGGCCGATCGTGGTATGACGAAGAGACATTGTGCTGCGAGAATAGTGAAAAAGCGAGATAGTGCGCTGTATGCGAGAGGGCGCAAACGCCACGTATGACGCGATTGATAGAGTGGCAGCGCCAGCAGCACACAAGGCTAGGCCTCAGCGCCTTTACTCTGCACTTTTGAGTCGGAACAGTGTCGCGCCTCCTGCACTTAAGGACTCCTCTTTCATACACTATGAGGACTGACTCTTGGGACCTAATCCCGACTCATGGCTTTAAAACATTTTGGGAAGAACGACACCACTTAGACAACAACCCAGTATTATATCACAATGTGCCTGTGAAAGTCTCTAACTCAGTCTCGTCTACAAAACAACCAACTGTGAAAATGCACATAGAGCATTCGAAGCGATAATCGGAAGTCATCGTTACAATCGAGTTTGCCCTTATAATGCCGTTCAGTTGGTCCTCTTTGAACTCACAGAAGAATCATTCAAAATCTACGAATGATATTTTGATTCGTACTACTTCGAAGGCAGCGAAATTTGCGTCGTATTCGCACCTATTCATTTTTTCGCGCTCTCCAGTTTTTTTTTTCATTTTCATGCTGCAGATCGTTCCTCATTATATCCATAGAAGACGTGTACTACCGAATAATTTGTGTTCGGAAAAATGCGGAACATTCGAAAGGACTGAAACCAATAGTTTGTTTTCTTGTAAGTCGCAGAGTACTATAAGGAGAGAGCACTTAGCCTTGCAGAGAGAGTGTGAGAGGGCATATCGGATGAAGAATGCAGACATCTTGCCGCATACAACGTTTCGTCACACGTTAGGCTACTTTCATACTTTGCGCCGGTACGGGCGGCGCGATCGATGCAGTCAGTTCGAAGAGCGTCAATACGTGCACTGACGCATGACGCGTTCTTGGCGCACAATTGGCGCCCTCAACCGATAACTTCGATTTCATAAATTCTGCTTTTTCAGGTGTTGCACGTGCAGTGTTGCTTTTGTTCATGTTTTTAGTGAGAATCATTTTCTTTTTTGTGTGGGTCGCTGTTTTTCAAACGTCCTAAAACTGTTAGGTTCGTGCCGTGTGTTCGGAAGTGGTAGGAACCCATATGACTTCATTAGTAAGCGAAAACAGTAATTCATACAAAAAAGAAAGAGTTTTGAGCCAGGAAAGCGCGAGTGGAAGCAAAATAACACTCAAAACAAGAGATTGACAAAATATATTGAAATTGGGATGTCGATCTAGAAGTACTTACAGTGCGCCAAGTACGCGTCATGCGCCAGAACGCGTACTTATTGGCACCCTTCGTACTGTCCGCACCGTCCGCGTCGGCCACACCGCATACGCCGTCAGCACAGGCGCAAAATATGAAAGCAACCTGGGAGCGGCGCTCAACGACCAGTGCCAACCTAACCCTAGCTCCCTCTCGGCGTATTTCAGAGCTTAAAGCAACTATACTCTAATGTCTTGTGGGTAGCTTTTCATGCTCGAATGTAACTGACCCATACCCTCTCAATCGATGGATGTGCCTGAGTATGTTCATGCAGATTATCAGCAATGCAGGGAAGGAAGTGGGAGGGGGAACAATGAAAAATCATTCTCCCCCCACATTCAGTACAGAATTAATAATGCGTGCTGAATGCAGACCGAATGCTTCCATCTGAAAATTGAAGAGCACATTTGTGAAGAAGTTTCATAACAGCTTTTCAACAACGACACCAGAAAAATTCTCTACGGGGTCTCTCTGAAGACATGTGCAAGATGATTACTTTGTTGAAAAGACATCGAAATAATTAGTATTATTACTGTTCGAGAAGTGTAAGTAAGATAGAAGCCTTCAATCCTCTTCAAGCTTGTACCGGTAAAGCAGAAGGAGCTGGCTCAAAGCCAAACCATGCCAAAGAAATTTCCAGAATAAGTCTCATGAAGTTTCTCTGTTTGAATCCACCGGCCCTTTTGTTACTCTCTTTATCCAACAAACTGTTCCAAAAGAAGGAAGTGTGGACATAAAGAAAGACCTCACCGAAGTTAGGGCTACTGCAGGAGAAGCTCTGGAGTGGGCCAAAAGGCGACGTCTAGCAAGATCAGCGCACCGTGCGACTCCGTGGGATCAACGCTGAGAGGAGTTGACCTCTTTATTCAACAAATGACCGACAGAAATTAGGCTACAGAATAGCTTCCGCTAGAGAGCTTATTGACCAGACGGATACTGCACGATAACGCCTAAAAACTATGAAAAACAGCTAGAATAGACTAAATAGGAGGAAAAGGATGAATTTATGAGCATTGATCATCCAGCTTGATGATTGACACGTTTAGCTCCTGTTATTGGTCGCATAAGGCAGTAGGTGCCCGGAGGAGGTGGGGCTTGACTGACTCAGACCGAATGAAATCACTGTGACTGACGGCTGGTGGAAAAATAAAAGCAAAGCTGCGCCATAGATAGAACAAGAAAATTGGCGTCACGTTGTCAGCAAGTATTATAGGATGAGTGAGGTTATTTCAATGCGTCACTATCAGTGCCTTACACAGCTTCACGGAGACGTCTTCTGAATATCCACCCCAAGTATTCATGGCAACCTTCAATGAAAACTTGTGGAATTGCTAAACGAATATTGCAATGAATACACCTGTTTGTGCTTCAAACAATTCATGCGGAAGCAATAAAACAGAAGGAACTCGTTCAATGTTGTTTTCGCTCTAGGCAACTATTGCATTAAATGTTATGGTATATAATTAATGTAGTAGTGACATGTTGTTATTTCTAGGTTGCGAAACTAGCATTGCGTTTCAGATACCATGAAACGAACAGTCAGTGTCACGCTCTCCCGCGCAGATATTCACTCTCGCCACCCTCGAGCCGCCTGCGCTCTCCGAGCGTATATTCACTCTCGACAGTGCTCTCGCACCATAGGGAGCCATAGTCGAGGATTTGCTCGACCGTTATTCACCCTATCTTCAACACGTTATCGACCGAGCGGATTTTAGAGTGTCTTTCTCGTGGGACTGAAAAACCAGAACGTTTATTCCCTGAGAGAGCTCACCTATATGGCTATTTGAGTGCGCTCATTATTATTATTATTTCACTGATCCGTGGAGCTCGCGCCAACTTGGCGCCAACTTGGCGCTTGGGCGGGGCGAACATACCTTCTTGTCAAATTCGGCAAATACCTATGTGTGGGAATTATCCCCTGCCCTGAACGAATATGACCCTGATCAGATCACTCGCGGCGCCAAATTGGCATCACCTGGTGCAAATTTTGCAACGCAAGTCTGCACTTTCAAGGGCCTCAGTTGTTCCGGCAGGTCCCGAAGGCCACGAAGACAGCTATTATATTTTGAACACGAAAGCAAAAGCGACGAAGGAACGCTGATCTGTGGACTGGGGAAGATGCTATGCAATACCGATTCTCCTTCGATGAAGAATATGGACTTTATCGTGAGGCTATTGAGACAGCAAATGATGTCGAGGCTGCTGCAACATGCTTTCCTACAAGCATGGTCATTACTGCATTAGATTGCATACAGAAAAGTGAGAACTCGATGTAGACTTGAGAGGGTTTTTTCAGTATTGAATGCTTCCGACCGCGTCACAAGCTACGTGATAATGCTTAATTGTGAATAACGTCATATTATATTAATTGTGACTAAAAGTAAAAACATAGCAAGAGAAACACATTATAAGTGAATAATATTAGCCTACCAACAAAGAAGTGATAAAAACAGGAAAAATTCAAGCAGCACATAAGGGAAGGCTTTAGCGCCACTCCTCTTTCAATAGAGCTGCAGCAGTGTTGCGGCTCCTGCGCTTGTGGGCCTCTCTTTCTTACTCTGGGAAGGTCTACTTCTTGGCACCTGATCCCAACTCGTGGCTATAACGGCCTGCAAAGAATCAGCACGACTGCGGAGATAAAATGCGGGAGGAGGATGGCTTCACTCAAAACGTTTTTGCTATAGCTTTGCTCCTTTCTTAACTTGTTCCATCCTCATGAGGGCGGAACTTCGAATTTGATCCATTAGCGTTAGGAATCTGTTTATTCAACATCCTTAACACACAAAAGAATTTCTAGCCTCTGCAAATGTCGACTAATACGTTATCACATTAACCATTCATCTACTTATATCTACTTCTCCCCGTTGCTGGCGAGAAAATCATCAACATCAATTGGAGTAGTTATACAGTAACACGTCCTTCTATTACATATACCGCGAACTTGGTGTATTGGTTTGCATGCATGTGTCCGTATGGTGTGTCTGTCTGTCCGCAAAATGAAACTGAAGGAACAAACTGCTAACAAACTGGGGATTTCGCAACGGCATTCAGTCCGTAACCAAAGTGTTCGGTGCACTTGCGTATTTCCGAAACCAGAAGAAATGAAAACCTCACACAGTGTCATGAGGCCGGAAATGAAAAGAAACAAGACAGCAAAAAAATGCTTAATCAACGTAGAACTTTTTGACCATAAATCAGCAGGACAGACATTTGCATAAATTTATTACCTACTGTGTTGGAATGGTTAATTACATGCAATCATATTGCATGGTTGAATTCTCTGATAGCAAGTAATGTGCAGTACCATCAATTCGAAGCAACACCTTCAGCAGAGGTTGTGTCGAAAGCATCAGCATTGTTTTGTATCAGGTCGTTCTAATATGATTGAATGTCTGAAAGACTGTACTGAAACTCTGGATAACAGGCAGAGTTGCAAGGTGTTTTAGTTCATTTTTAGCCTTTGATAGGGCTTCACACAAAAAAAACTGGTTTGCAAGTTGAAGCCTTTAAGATTTCATAATGTCCTTAGGAGTCAGATTTCAGATTATTTATGTGGCAGAACGCTCTAAGTCGAAATTGAGCGTAATTTTTTGAAGTAAAACGTGGACTTAGTGGCGTACCTCAATGAAATGCATTGTCACCAGATTTTTTCAGCATTTTCAAATCTGTAACAGCGTACTTTTGCGCAGACGATATGAAAATATCTATCTCCAAACAAAATCATACACATGAAATGAGTGACTGGCGCTACTTCATCAATAAGCTCTTATACTGTTTAGGGAATACCTCTCTCTGTAGCTCAATCCGTCACAGGTCTTGGTTTTCATTATAATAATGGAGTGGGCGTTTCAATTCTCAGAACATTTCAACAAAAGTTAGAAGGGCTCGCTTGCGAATTTCTAGAAGAAGCACTGCTACATGCCTACAAATTCTATGCGAAATCTATGATTGAGTCTAGCACTACGGTATTCAATGCCTCAAGTGAGAAAACATCTACGTAACTGAAAATGTTCAAAATAACTTCACTAAGTTGCTCGTCAGATTTCCAGTTCTCTAAAATATCGAATGCAACTAGTGGAGGAATTTGTCCAGGATTTGCGCATCCAATGGCACAGAGTTTTTGATCTTTACTTAGCTTATAAGCTGTCAAGGGGCTCTTGTCAGGTTTGTCAGGGTCTTTGAGATGGCGCATTCGAAAATTGGAGGGCCTGAAACTAACCTGCGTGCTAAGAACTAACGCAAGACTTTACTATACGTGAAGTACAGAGGTGGTAGTGATTATGTAAGCTTGGCAGAAAGCATACCAAACACTCTGTCACAGGCTCAGTCCGAGCACCGTTTAGCCTACTCAAGAGTCAAGAGTCACAGTTTTGTGAGATTGATCCGAACATCGACCAGTTTTGAACTAAACCTTTTTCTATTACGGGCTTTTTTTGCACACATAGAGATACGAGCTGTTCTTTTTCATGCGTGCCTTTTGCAGACGTAATGAACTTATACCTCATACTACCACTTAAGCGGTGATGTAGTAAACAATGGAGTCAATGTTCCGGTACAGTGCCCAAGAAGTGTACATTTCACCATGCCGGCAACGAGCTTTTTCTCGCAGAAGTTATTGACACTTCGTTCACCTATAATCTGATTCCCCTTATACAGAACTGCTGCTATCTCGTCTAGTCAAGTTAAGCCAATTCCCGAATCAGCTCAGAAAGGTTAATCTTCTCAGTTAGCAACCATAATGGAGTCTGATCCAGATGTGGTTTTGTAGAAAGATGTCAGTACGCTACCATACATCAACCAAAGTTAGAATTATGTATTTGAAAATAGCAATTATTGCCCTAGGACGGGATCCAACACTTCGTCGCGCCCACTTGGCCGCGTTTGAACCGCCAAAAGTTATTAAGTATTTATTCGAAAGAGGAGTCTAGGAGTATGAAAGAGACCACTCGTTACCAACACACTTCTGTTATTTACCTGATTTTTTTCCTTCAAACGATGGCTGATCGAAATTCGTTGGTGTGCACGTGGATGTCCATTGAGCTGAATCCAGCTCACAAGGTCACAGCAGGCTTTTTCAACAAGAAGCGACCCACACACATCAAACCGTGCACTGGCTCGGCAAAGAAGAAAAGCAATCAGTTTATAAAGTCACTTCACGACGTCCAAGCTGCATTTCACGAAAAAATCACCAGCAAAAAGTTGCGAAATCGACTGACGACCTTTGACTTCTCTTTCAAACACTTCTTGTCACACTCCATCTAACTACTGGTTATTTAAGTCAAAGCGGCACGATGTGGAGAAGAAACACGTCTGAGACCTCAAAAAATTCGGATCATGGATGTCCAAGGTTGGCTGCGCACAGTTGCTACGATTCTTCGGAAAGGACGCCGAATCTTCGCGTAAGTAGTAGCGAAGCCCAACGCAATAAGGTAGTGTCCATCTCTCGTTCCAAGGCGCCGAGTTGTTGCTGTTCCAACAAAATTGTGTGTACGTCCAGAAGCGACATTTATAATGCAACACCCTAATACACTGGTGTGGAAAACTCAGGGACGAGTTGGATGAAGTAACATAACCTAATGACATGTCTTTGGCCCTAACAACGGTTTCTTTTATTTGCATTCTGTACTGTACTGCAGCAGGTTTCTATGTGCGGTTAGGTTCCATTGAGTTGCCTTGCTTGGCAGTAACACATCACGGAAAAGTTGCGTTCGTCCTTTAGTTTTGCACACCAGTGTATTACCATTTTGAGGATTGTTGCTTGTCGCTTGTAGTGTGTGGTCCGCACTCGACGCGCTTCTGGTTTTCTGAAACAGAGTGCATATCGTACACAGGCACACACTTAAGTATGATGCTGCTCACCTATTATCCTGTAATAACCACTCATTATATTTTATGATATTATGACGCTAACTAATTCATATTAACATTAGCAATACGTTTTGTTTTTTACCATCATGAAAGGACCAACTATAATAACGAGATGTCCTCATTTAACTCACGCTCCAGTCAGCAAGAGGGTTGACATTAAGCTGAGGCCAGAAACAAAGGAAACACCTAGATTCGGAATATAATTACTGACGTTCAGAGCAGTTAATCAAAGTCTGTTAGACGTAAACACCAGGAATAACATAATAAATTCAATGGTAGATACGGGATTTATATCGGAACCGTTTTCAACAATATCGAATGCGAAGCAAATCATTTCTATTAATGTATAATAATAGTTACATTAGGGATTCCGATTGTTCTATTCGTTCGTTTGATAGGATATTAGCTCTCAAATTAATTTCTTCGGCTAGACTGCCTTCATCATATACTATTAGGTTGGAAAGAAAGTACTGCAACACTCTTCCGTGAATTTTCCTATTTTTAAAAAAATCATAGGTAGCATCCATGGCCAAAAAATGATAGAGGATTCTAGAAGCTTCCACCCACTGGGTGGATATAGGCGTTGCGATCCGAAGAGAATTCTAGAAGCTTCCACCCACTGGGTGGATATAGGCGTTGCGATCCGTAGTTATCCAAGAAAGTCCAAAAAAGCTTGACCACTCACAATCTGCACTTTGAGTCACTGTCTTGAACAAATATCCCTATAACTGACAGAATTCATGTCAACGACCAATACCATCTGAAGTAGCCTCAACGAGAATGTCGTTCACTGCTACAGCGTGTTTCACCTGTACCAGCGCTTTCGATCCCTTGATATTTCTATAAGAGGCCAGCAGCGCCTCGCGTTCCTCTTTACGGTACTTTTCTTACGGAAGCCCGGCTACAGATTCTTCGATATGGGCAACACTGTAAAGATAAAGGTCTATGCTGCAAAGCTCCAGAAGATGGCCGAGGCAGTTTGCCAAAGGTACTCGCACCGCGAAAATGTTTACTTCTTTCATGACCTCGCAAATCGCCATGTTCCGAAACGAACCCCTTTAAAAATCATGAAGTTGCGACGAGATTTCTTGCTCATCTAGCGTATTTCGCTTGCGAGGGAACGTGTGTCCGCTTCACGACAGCCGAGATCATACAATTCAAGAGGAAGTGATTTGTGATTCTGAATCTCAATTGAGAAGTTCCATGTTCAACGAACAGCCCTCTCCATCGCCGCCTATTACTGTTGATCACCAGTCACCCTGCGGGCAAAAAAAATAATTTGAAGCATCCCAGAATCAACCTCACTACCTCTTCAGATCGAACCGGAAACTTCTGGGAACACGACATCGGCTCACCGGTCATTCGTTGGCAACAGACCACTGATTAGTGATGATAGATATTGTCTACGTTGGAATAATTCTGACTCACAAAAAGTTAGCACAAGCTTTCGGAACACCCTAATAATCCAAAAGATAAAATAAATCAGTCAGTCGGACTTGTTCCATTCCCCATGGAAATATAAAGGTAAGAGGCCTCTGTGTTACGTTGGAAGTGAATTTTAGGCAAACCCCAAAGATTAACTTTGAAATATGTTTCTCGTTTCTTGCTCGACTAGCGTTAACACATTGACGATTAGATGTTCAGTTGGTATTACGTATCTTTGAACAAATAAAGAACAAGAAAATAAATTTAAAAATTGCGCTAATGGGTATCTCAAAATTTTTTTCCAATCAATCTAACGAAGCCGAGAGGTTCAGCTAAGCGGAGTAGTGCTTATGATGAAAAGGAAGGAGTTCCTCAATTCATTACTCGTATTGATGTGCATGCATAGCGGTGTATTTCAGAGACAAAGAGATTCGTTTGAACCAACTTCAAAAGTTAGTTCAAAAATGGTTTGTTTTGACCCATTCGCGACAATGTCAGCCACCTGTGGCTGACGCGAAGATGCTCGCTTCGGACAATGTCAGCCACCGGTGGCTGACATTGCGCAGTCGACTCTGGGCGCTGGTCCGAACGGGCAGTCTTTGAAAATCCCGCGCGGTCGCAAGTGGGTTAAAAACTTGAAGGTCTGTCAAGACGAGTGCTAGCGAGACACATGAGGATGAAGGCGTGTCATCTCAGGAAGTATGCTAAGGCGGTAGAGGGGTTCAAGTGTAGAAGAACAACGTAAGGTCGAGTTCAGCTAGTAGTCAACACAGCTCTTCGGCCTATGGAATAGTCAATTACTATGATAGGGATTTTAACTAATTTGTAAGATAAAGCTCAATTGCAATAACCTTGGAAGCGCTAGAACACTTCCTTTCAGCTAGGATTAAAAGATGAAAATCGCAATAAAATGGAAGCCTATGGAAGTGAAAGGTGATTAGTGGAGAGGGTAGGTCTAAGTAGACAAGGCACGCTCCCGTGTTGGCAGGCGGGCTATCAACACCTGATAAAGCGCCGGAGGTGCCTTGAAAGCTTCTCCGGTCCGCAGACACGCCCACAATCAAGATGTGGAAAGGATGACAACAAAAATTTTTCTTGTCGCGCGATCATTTATTTCTCTCAGAACCAATGTTGAAATTACTTCTCTGACCTTCCTGCTTCTCAAGCGGCTGTCCAAAAAAGAATTGCTGAGATATGACTAGTAACTGCTATTGTATTAAATGATCGTCGTGTGTATTGTAATTAAATTTTACGTTTGCTTTATGCATTTTGAACAATAAACAATAAACAAAAACAATAAGCAATGTATTTGAAACAAGTCGTTACTGCCAGTGCTCGAGCCTAAGTTCACTGTTGCACCGACCACAAGCAGCAACTGTGTGGTGACATGACACCAGTGTTCAATTCACTCCGAAGAACCCTATATTACCGGTGGACACGCCCACTTCCGAAATTGAAAAGCGAAAAGGGAGTCGTTGTCAGTTTTGTGACCGTTCCTTATGGCTTTTGCACGAATGCACTGTTTGACACCGCTGCTTTTCAATTTCAACTAACATGGGCTTATTGCGGAAGCTGCCTTTGAGGGGTAATTCAGCTTGTATTCGAGATCAATAACAACGTTAACGACAATGCTATAAATTTTTGGAATTAATGCTGTTTACCACGAATAGGGCAACAGATAATTGGTGAAAATTGTTAGACTTTCTGTCTGGAAGGCTTGCAGTTTCCCTTTATTGGTGTTTTTCTAAGGTTATCAACACAGCGAGGAGGTCGCTAGAAATGCACTTATTGTACAACTACGTTCTGCTTCTCCTCCATGGGTGAAACCAGCGAAGTACAGGAAACCAAACGCAAATACTATTACACCTTCCCTTCCCAATCTCCTGTTTGTGGAGACGTAATTCAGGCAGAATTCTTAAGCTAAAGTTTGAATGGTCTACTGTAATTTTAACTTGTGATTTTGTACACGTTTAGGAATAGTCCGGATAATACATCCATTCCTATACGTTGAAACTAACGTTGAAAAAAATTGTACAAACACGAGTTTTGCACTTTATTATATGTCACATGTCATTGTGAAGCCAAACTTTGCACTTTGCACGTCACATAGGCTCTCAACATGATCTATTTTCTGTGAACTAGTTAAAATTGTATAGAACAGCATTTCCCCTGGTGTCCATTTGACAAAAAGTTTTGTAGGTTCGATAGTACAGTTCTGGGACGGCAGTAAAGTGGACTAAACGGCCAGTCTATAGGCCGATGTCAGACTTTGCGATTCGAGCGATTCGCTAGCGTCTGCGGTCGTGTCGCGGCCGGTGAATCGTTCTATTGACTGGTACCGCAACGCGACCGCGTACGCTAGCGAATCGCTCGATTCGCAAAGTCTGGATCGGCCATTGGTGGCCACGATGTCACGTTGACCACTGGCCCGCGCTTCGAAAGCGTTGGCAAACAAGGGAAGCTCACGTTTATCTCTGATAAGGCAAGGTCTACGTCATACATCTTAGTGGTCACTCAACAAGGTGAAGTAAACCATAAACGGTAAACCCGTCAGAGAAAGGGGATGGACAATGGGGCAGCTAGAGACGCAGAGGGTCGCGCTGACGGTCAATAAAACGTCCTCCGGAGTACATTTCAGTTTCCGTCAGCGCGACCCTCTGCATCTGTGCCGTACCCCAATGAGACCGCAGAGCGCCGGAAAAGGAGTGCCGGTGGTAGGTGGGGGAGCGTACGGGTGGCGAGAACGACACTGGAGCTACTGCTAATATTGATAACTACCTGCCAATAAGGTAATCAGCAGTTTGGTGCTGTGTTCCTCTTATTGTTGGGGTTATAGTAGCTCCTTCCTTGGGCATGAAGGCATTTCACCGCTCGTACCCGTTCTGGCCATGGTCCCACGCTAACGACACGTCTATTGGCGCAGCGGGTTGGGTCTATATTGGCATTTGATCGGCCAGGGGATCAGTACTCCGCGAAGCGGTTTCGCAGCCCTCTCAGGTTATTAACTCGCTTTTAACAATTCTTTCAACGTAAACCACAAATGCTATATGACGCAAAGGCAAAAGTCGCGCTCATATTCTGAGAACAA
>KZ345011.1:445289-467469 GCA_002352805.1 Teladorsagia circumcincta
GATTTGTTCACGATCACGATTTGCGTGAATCGACTTCAAATAGTCCCTGTGGTCCCAAAACGATCGCAAATGCCTCCGCAGCCAAGAGAAGGTGCGACCTTTGCCCGCCACGCCCATTTCGACCCTGCTGGAAGTGTTGCTTTGAGAAAGGATGAAAAACAGTACTATCGTCACCATCTCCAAATAAGAGGGGAGTGCGAAGGAGCACTCCAGCCACAGTGTGATCATTTGGATGCAGCCGTAAGAGAGGTTAGTCGAGGAGAGAGCTTGTTCAAGTCTTGGAGCAGCACTTCAATTACAGTAGCGGTCAAAAGTACTGAGAGAAATATTTTGCCGTGAACTATTTTAAGGATTCACTTCAATCACTGATATGCCATGTCCTTTAATGTTTGCGAACCCATGAAACTTCAATATTCAAGACATTCAGAAGGGAAAGGTCCCTAGCTAATTTCAAGTGTTTTTCATAAGGAGAAAAGAAATGCACGAAAATGGCTTCGTCGACCACTTTTGACCGCAGCTGTATATAGGGGTGGCCAAAAAAAGAGACACTTTGCTCATGCCACACATCACCAAACTTTTTCCCCCAGGATGCCGCTGTTGATGGGAGCTTTACGGCATAATATTCCTCAGATGTCCCTTCATAAGCAAAAGCAGATCCTCCTCCACTGTCCTCACCATCTTCGAAATATGACGTCATCTGTTGTGGCCGTCAAGCTCAGGGAAGACTTCCGTAATCGCTCCATTCTGAAGCAGCGACAAAATTTCTTCGATCGGTTAGCTGGTGGATATTTTCTAGAAACTGTACCTCCAGCAGTGCAAGACTTGTTTCCGGCCAAGGCTCTTAATTGCCTTATGATGGACCATGATTCTTCGACGACCGCGTTGAGCTCGGACCGCGCACAAAGTTTCTGCGGTAAATTTTTCTGATGTCGACGGTTTAGAAGGCTACCATGACGTATACTGATAGTATGGAATACGCTCTTCAATCTTCAGTCGGGACCGTTCGGTTTTAATTTAGCAAGATGTCATTACTGCTGTGCCGAGCGACAGGTGGAGTGTCTCTTTTTTTATGGCCACCCCTGTATACTGGAAGCACTCACAGCCTATGTTATGATCGTACCGGCAGATAGAAGATGCATCAAGGAGAGCACACAATCCACTACGTAGCCTTCCTCAACGGAATGAGCTTAGACCGTGGGCTGCGATCCAGCTTCAGAAGGTATTCGAGGAGCGAAACATTCTATTGTAGACCTCCGATGTTTCCGGTGAAAAACAATAAGATGAAACTAATACACCTATGCGCACCGCACACGGAGTGACAATGGAAAGTATACCAGTGGCCGGAGAAGGCAAGGATCAGCTCTCGAGTCGTTGGTTCTCCTAAACATCATGGCGGGGAAAGGAAGGGGGCATCCAAACCTCCCTCTCCTTGGAATCATCACTTTGTCGCCGCCTAGCAAAGAATAACTCCGAAGAGTGATTCAAAAAAGTAGGAACTGCTGGCGGAGAACTTGTTTCGGTACAACATATAGAAATGACGCTCTCGAGCTATGAAGAGGGTACAAAGCCAACTATGACGTGCCCTTAAGGAACGTGGAAGTGTTGAAAGATAGATGGCTTCTTGAAGAGCGAGTTAGCCACTGCTGATAGCATATACAGGCAGGAAAGTATCAAGAGAGCGTGGCGTGAATGATAGAAAAGCCTGGTGGTGTTGGCCTTTCGTGATGTGCTTCCCACCGATAGCGAAAGGCAATCCTGCCACTAGAAATGATCTGAATCGAGGTCTTTCATGCGCCAAGCAGACGGCCTGCGTCATGTGGAAGAAGGACGAGCGCAGCAACTGCGATGGCGTGGACGCGTGCTGATCAGCCTACAGGATCATCAAAGAGGGTAAGCACTTGATTCCGAAACCCAGGGAGAGCGAGTACGAAGAGTATAAAAAAGAATAAAAGAGGAGCAGCTTAAAATGATCCCGTTAAATGAGAGTCACATAAAGAGCTCTTCTTAAGGAAACCTTCCCTGGAATTTATTGCGTTCTTTCCCAACATGAATGGGTCAGTTGTGATCACTAGCGACAGCACACAAATTTTCGCACGCGAAGATTCGATTTCCAAAGAGAGACAAACTTACGAAAACACAGTCTATGGACAATTGGAAGTAATTCGGGCGCAGCTAAGGGCGGGGCATGGAAAGAAGTGCGATTTGAGGTGCCTACGTAGCTGGCGACGCAATGGAAGAGTCGTGTGAAAGCGTCCAATTTTGAAGAATGGAGACAATTCGATAGAATACGATATAGTAGGAGTGTAGGATGTTAGTAAAGTAAGTCAAAAGGTCAAAAAGAGTTCCTAGTAATGGCATTCAGAGAAACAAGTTCCCGCCGCCAGCATTTGTGACATATGTCCGGCGGGAATTTGAACGCGTACCAGTCTCCCCGGTTTTTCGAACTGTTTAGCAAAACAAACGCAATTCTATTGTTTATTCCGTTTCTATCGTGGACGATTGGTCTCAAGCTAGTAATTTATAGCTGAAAAATAATCGTGATTTTTTCGGGAAGGATTCCTTTAGATTAGAGATAGAGGACCTTAATAAGAGCAGGAGACTAGGAGGAGGACTGAGATTAAATTTGGGGACTCGTTGAGATAGGAAAAGATTAGCGTTAAGTTGCTCATGTGAGATTTTATGCACATCTAAAACATTCTATGATTTCTCCCAACAGAGAAAGGATCAATCCTTTGACGACTATATGGCCCGCCGGCGGGCCACAGCAGGGAATTCTGAACAAACACCTATTTTGATAATTCTCCAAGTCTTCAAGCAATGATTGGTTGGGGATCCCTGCCACAAACTTTCTTACACAACGGTCCGAAAACTGCTCATGTATAATGTAAAAGAAAAAAGAAACACTGGTAATGGGCCCACGGCCGCATCTCACGAAAAACACGTGCAGTCTCACGCGCCAGTCACATTAGAGCGAGCGGTCGTCAAAGGGTTAAGTTCTTTTCATGTTTTCTGTTTCGAAATTTCTTGATGTCAAGTATCGTTGCAAAAATTGGAAATATAAATTGAATAGGATTTGTCAAGGTAAAAGACACCATGCCAGAAATTTCATCTTATACGTAATAGTGAAGTGATGCAGGAGAAAAGCCGCGGCAGAGTGAAGGGTGAAGTCACTGGATTTCACTGCATGTCATACGCAATTTTCACCAAGAACTTCAAAGCAAAATTATCGTTTTGACGTATGAGCTGTCATATTGGTAGAGCACATATCATCCAAAGTCCAAATGCTACCCAAGCGTTTAACGTCCTGGGCTTTGACAGTAGGAAAAGCTCACGCATTACAGATGTTACCGTAGACGGAAGAATGCGAAACTGATTGAAGCATCGTAAATACTACTGGAGGATTATCCGTGAGACATACAGTGAATACAGCTATAGTGAGTGGTAATCCGTATGACTTTTGGAACGAAAAGATTTGAAAGCATGTTAGTTGTGGGTGATAAACAGGACGTTAATGGACTTCGTTTACGTTTTGGCTCGCATGTAACAACATAAGGGGGGTCTGGAAGATACGTCACAATGTTTGGTACAAGCGGCATTCGTCAAACATTACTGTACCGTAATAATACAATACAAATACATGGAATCAACAATGAACATAAAAAATTGAAATGCGGTCCGTTGAATGATCATTGGATTTCAAATATCAACTTTATGGGAAGACTAATGATTTTTGTGATCCGTGACCTCCCATTCAATTCCCATTGTGCAATAACATATGACTACCTTATTTAATCTGTAACCGTATGCTACAATTTTTATGATTTGAAAGCTTTTCATTGTTTCAAAAGTGTATGGACACTCAACAAAAAACAAAACCATAACTCAGATTAGCAATCAGTAGGGCCTCCAGAGTTTCTCAATAGCTCTAGAATCCTGGCGCGTAATCTGAACCAGGTTTGCGATAATCGCTTTGCCGATGTCGCCCAAGTAGCCTCTACAGTCTCTCCTCGACAGCTTCAGTTCATCCGTGGTTCTGCATTGCCGATTGTTAACACATTGACGACAATGCAAGTTTTGGTGTTTTTGGCCGTGTGGGATCGACGCGATTTTGCGGCCGCATTTTTCATATCCCCGCACGGTCCGACAAGGCCCGTTTTTGCGTTTTTGGGAAGTCGAACGAATATACAACTTCAGAGAATGGTTACTAAGTAAGTTAGCTTACATGATGAAAGTGCAGACAAAGTGGCTCCTCCAGCAGAAATTTTGAATGAGTAGACGCGTATTAAGGGTCGTTCGTATAAAGTTTCCACTATAAAAGCTATAACTTCTTACAACTTGGCAAATTTGTCGTCCTCAAAGTTCAGTCCAAACATTCGATGCCATTCACAGTTTTAATTCCTTCTTGAGAGTTATTGTGAGTTTGAGCTGACTTGAAAAGTTCACGGCTTTTGAAAAACCTTTTTTGAATTGAAGCACCTTAACTATTCCTTGGACCACAATGTTTATGTTTATATCAATACCCGATCCATAAATAGAACAACAATCTACGGAAGAAGCCGTGCATCTGCGAAAAATAATGATGGAATAGGTGCGGGACCATGTCGCTTGCACCGTCCGACGTGGCCTGCAAAGCGCGGTATAGTATATATCCCCGCGCTGTCGTCAATGTGTTAAGATGAACTCGTCGAGCAATGCTCCCCTATGAATAGAGGTGCAGTAAGGAGAACACGCTTTCCAATCCATCGCTTCAGCACTATCCGCTGAAGCCATTCTTCGGTATATTGCGAAACATGGACAGACCCGTCGTGAAACATGCAACCTTTGCCACGCCTCTATAAGAAAAAGCAGCAGGTGATATCGGGGCACTTATTGGTATTCCTCATATTCATACGCAATGATGGGAAGGAAAGTTCAGGTTTGCGCTGCTTGCAAAACCTAGACCATCAACGAGCACCCTCCGAAATTGCTTCTGTGAACACGAGTGGTTCGCGCCGAGGTTTCCCAATGAAGACGGAATCCATTAGCCCCAACAAAATGAAGATTTTTCTATAAGTGAAGAATAAATAAGCAGAAACTGTGCATAAAAAAGTGTTTGTTTCGAAACTAGAAAGTTCTCAAAAACCGTATCCTACCCCATAATGTTGCCAAGTTACTGCGAGTGAATTCAGGTCTCGCTATCTTGTGCTGGGCATAGAAGTGGAGGGCTTCATTCATCGCCTAGCGCATGATGCCTCATTCGAGCGGATAGAGCGCCAAATGGTCGTTTCCAAAACTGTTAGAGCCATCTGAGCTCGCCACAAGGAAGAATTCCACAAAAGGCTTATTACCCTTCTGTTGCAGTGAGCAAGATTGAGAATAGCTCGGAATGGGTGCTGAACCATAATCATCGAGCTTCTGCATGAATCTTCCGCTGCATGAAGGAGAGCGACCGAGTTGTCGGCCATTTCTTCATTGGAGTGTCCACCACTATTAGCAAGAAAAGAAAACAGCAAAATCGGACTGAAATCGGTGGAAACTTTGGCGTCAAAATCAAATCCCCTCCAAGTGCTCAAGTAGCTCACATTGGAACAAAGAAAAAATCCTAGCCACACAAGGTTTACAAATAGTGGGAAGTCATTATCTGTTCAACTTTCGTGAAAGCTAGCGACCTGAGGAATCGAATGAGCAGGCTTTATGGCAAGAAGTCTTTTAGTACCTTTTAAACGTGGTTTATGAAGTTTTCACACACTTTTGAAACGCCCTGCATGATAATGCTTGAGGGAAGAAAACTTACAATTAGCGTCGTCGTTTTCAGATATATACGAAATATAATATTACAGTGAAGACTACGGATGATGGAATCACTTAGTGCCTACTAAGAAGCCACCTGAGATACATTGAGACTCTTACTTGGAAATAAATAGTTTCACAAAAATCTGAGCATTTGGTAACGAAATGATCAGAGAGTACGGTAACCATACAGTAATAACGGCATCTCATGCAAAAGTACGGCCTGGGAGCGTTGATCACTTTCGAAAGCCATTATACGAAAAAGTTGAGGAGAGCCAGAGCTTCCCGCTAAAACGATGAGCATGCGCGATGCAGATTAATTCATCCAATTTTTTAAGAAAGAACATTTATGTAAATGAAGCACAGATTAGGGTGTCACAGAAACAAATGGTCGTGAGGAGAATGAACCTGTGCTTCTTAGGGAAAAAGAGAGAGTGGAGTGTGCCGACTGGTTTCGGAATCGAAAAGCGGTAGTAAAAACAATCATAATAATGAGATTGGTGGTAAAGTGTTGAGGGAGGAGGGGTGGGGAGGAAGAGGGGGGATCGAGAGTTGCGGTAAACTTCTTGAAACAGCGCGAACGCTGCGAGTGACTGTGGTTACAGGCCTCCATGCATGCCGTTGGGCGTCATGAGACCAGCATGGCGTTATGACAAGAGGTATGTCCTGCTGATTCTATCCTGATGCTCTGAAACCCAAGTTTTGGTTTCATGGGTAACATCCCCACCACGTTATGACCCTCGTAGTCGCCCAGAGAGTGGAAGAGTCGAAAGCCTAACCTCTCCAGTGGCAAGAGGATTCTAGCGACGGGTCCTGTTGTCCAACGACACCTTGGATGTTTGCCACGGTCTGGTCTGCAGTGAAATTTTTTATTATTCTAGAAGGTTCACGAGGGGTTGGTTTTTCACCAGCTGGAGCACCCTACTTGCTGACTGACATTCTTTTCCGATGGTTCAACTTACCTCACGCTACGCTGGTACCACATATTTATCTTACTGATGGCGTTGGTTATGAAGTTGACGTCCAATATCAGAGCTGGCTCCATTTCAAGCAAGTCTGGAAGCTGTCACCTAAGAAGTGGTAATTTTATTACCACTGGGAATTGAACCTTGAACCACCTCTTCATCATTTTTGACCGCTCAGCGTAAATGGACCTCGATATTGTAGTCCTCGCCTGAGTTCCTATAATAGGCAAGAAACCGTCTTGCAAAATCGCCCCACACCCTGAAAGACCCTCTTGTTAGAGCAGGGAAGGGAAGTACACGACCACGGCGTGTAACGCAGATCGGCGCGGTCTTCGCACGTCTACGCGAAGTGGACTGCCAAAAAGGCAGAACGAAAATCAACCCATCAAACCATTGAGGAAAAGGCTTTGAATTTCCGAGCGGTGAGAGACCACGAATCAGGCAGTTTAAGAGGAACCAAACACCGAGAGGAGGAAGACGAGCAGTACACAGAACGTAAGTACAAATATTGGGTTGTCCCATAAGTTCTGTCCGAATTTCGTCACTTTCTTCTCTACAAGTTTTACCTTTCATGAAAACCAATTGATCAGAAAGGTAACCATTGCCATGGACACTGATATGCATACATTTGCCAGGAAAGTCTTGGGTGCTTTGCTCTCAGAATGAGTGAAGTTAGGAGTTGAAGAATTCGGCAAGGTCGTTTTCGAGACAGTTGTATTCGCTGACTTTTTTCTAATGCCGTTGACAATTTAAGGCACTGTGAAGGTTGTATGAGGGCTATATGGTAATGTCAGGGCTATATGGTGGGTATGGTTATGAAAACGAGGTAGGCACTTTATCTGAGAAATCAAGAAAAATATCCTACGAACGTGGCGTTTGAGATTTGGTCAAGCTGGTGAGTCTCGGTTGCGAGGTAGCCACCAGCTCGCCGCGTGTTGATGTCGCAGTGGGCCTATGACTCATCCTCACCAGTGAGCCTAGGGAAAGCCCCGCTCCTGCGGTAGCAAGAGAAGACATCCGCAGATGGCCGTGATAAGAACAGGAGGCAAACTCATCAATGAGGAGAATCTATGAATACAGAGGTCACCAGCTCAGCCTCACCTAAGGTACTGGAGGAAACACCTCGTGGGACAGTGTGACGCGGCTCCCACCCAAGTCATCCCTTTTTCTTGCGCTTGCGCAACTTTCCTAAGGTCGTTTTACTAATTTTATGGGCCATACCTTAACATACTTGAAAATCACATGGTTCACAGAAAGGCCATATATGCCCTAGTTTGGCAATGGTTTCCAGATCATGTCTGTCCAGTTAATTCCTCATTTTCTTATCATTAACGTGAACATGTTGATAAAAAGGAACAATATAGGCGAATACACACCTATTCGTACGGGAAGGTATGTGTTGTTACTGAAACAATCACGTTCAAACTATATTGGGACCCTAAAGGGGAAGTGAGTAAAAATTGCCTTCTCATGGCCTCAGCACGTCATTTCGATCAACTCCGTTACTGAAATTCCGGATAAGTGAGGCAGGTCGAACATTTATTAAGATTGTGCTATCGCGGAGCCTCATGGCGACCTAAATGTTTATACAATTTGAGACTCCAAAAGTTTATTACTGAATAGAAACTCCCAAAAAGGAATCCAAAAGTGTTTATTTTGAAGACAGGCAATATTTCGGTGCGTAGCACCTTCTTCTGGCCCTAAAATATTTTAGATCAGTAAGTTACTTAAAATTCTTGGCAAAGTTTTAACCAACTTTAACCCTTTGACGACAATGGCACCCACCGGTGGGTGCCACTAAGACTGGCGCGTGGGACACTGGCACCCAGCGGTGGGTGCCACCTTAATATTTTCTTTTTCGCACACATTAAACATTGTTGACATACCAGAAAATATTAGCATGCTTCATAATAATTATTTGAAGCATGGTTTAGAGAAACCTTCAATATGAGCTTATTTATATAAAATTGTAGAACGTGGTATCCAGTTATCCGGCATATAAACTAGCGTTTTGTACGATTAGGCCGAAGATTAACCATTGATCAAGACTTTTTCGTCTTTCCACCGCCTTCAAACCCAGGAAGGGGTTTTGACTGGATCAAAAACTGTAGTTTACACATAGATTTTTGAAAATTTTACCCTCCATCCTTTTGAAAGCCGAGCTCCCCATCAAATCTTCGATTTCCTTTTCAACAATATACAATATGGGAGCCTAAGACTGCAGCTATATCGGATATATTGTTAGAATCCAAAATTCGTTAGAAACACTACTTTTGGGGACAATTTTGCCCAATGTGTAGCTAGAGTTGGGCGCGCCAAAAAGAGGCGTGGTCCCATGAGCACGTTACGTGCGAAACCGCATTGTCGTCAAAGGGTTAAATTAGTGGGTAGCACTTTTGGATCTCTTTCCGTGAATTCAGTGTTTTAATTTTGGTAATAAACTTTTGGAGTCTCAAATCGTATGAACATTTAGATCGACATTATTGAAACACTCCATCGCGTCCAAGTATAGCGTATTTACAGATCGAAATCCATGGAATTGGCGTGCGACGGCAGCGCTCGCAAAATCGCTCCGCTCCCACGCGGCGCAAGAACCCAAAACGCGCGATGTCGTCAACGTGTTAACAAAATCTCAACGCTAGACTGCACATCCCGATGAAATTGGAGGCGTCCTTGGCTTACTCCACAGTACCTGGGCCACGGACGACCGCTCTCGTCTACTCAGGCAGACGAAGAGGAATTTAGTGTGATGCAGAGATCAATGGAAGAATTCAGGAGGTCACTCAGCGAACGTACCATGATTGTGGAACTCCGAAGGTGAAGTGGTCTTGTTGATGTTGCCCAAGAAGTGCATAGAAATAACCGGGATTTGGCCGTCATTTGGAGTGTTTAAAAAGTGAAAGGTGTTCATAAGTGAAAGGCGGCCCATGAATCGGTTCACAGGCGCCGCTAGGAAGGTCCAAAATGAGATGGGGCGATGTGATGGTGAAAAAGTCTGGCCAACAATGGAGATTACGTCCACGTCCTCTTCTCCTGGCGACTTGCGCGAATGGCGCAGTTCGCGAGAGGTCGTGCACAGGTGGTATAAAGAAACTATTCATGGTATAGTGAACGGAAACAGTAGTGGCAGTCTGATTTTCCGTGAATGCTTGGGAAGAGAGTGTGCTCTTGCCGCATGGCATCTTTTGTTACACGTTGACGACAAGCCCTCTACCCATCCTTTTTTTCTACAGAAGCATCAATAGTTGTTACTTCACCTATAATTTCATTATTGTTCACGAATGTACTATTTTCGTGATGATAATCGATATGGACAACTTGGAACATGAAAATGGAGGCACAAGTTGAGCAAAATGAGCCTCCTCCGTGTGAAAATGCGGTGCTTCTTTGTCCCACGCTGTCATAAAAATGTTGAATATCTTTCATCATTTTCCAGGACGAGTAAAAATGAGGAGCGTCGTCGAGCACTTTGCGTCCTGTGCTACATCTACAGGCTAATGCTTGTCTGATAGATAACGCTCTTTGTCTTCAAATGAAAATTTTATTTTATTTACTATATTTTTACAGCATGTTACAAAGTTTCGGAAGAGGATTGTTCTCTCAACACTGATCATTGTTTATTTTTCACTTGGTCATTTAATGTGGTTAGAGTGAATTTAAGGTACGCGAAACAAGAGGTCCAGCGGAAGAAATGTTGTGCGTTCTCATCGACCGGTCGACTCGGTCGAATTCTGGTAAGGCACTTGATGGAATACTTGCAGCTAGGACAGGAAAATGTGTTGTCATCAGCGTAAGCAACGAAAATATGTTGATAAATAAAATAGGTTCTGTGTAATAAATAATAAATATGTTCTGATTACCAATTGTTCAAATCGGTTCAGCGAAACCCAGCATGAATGTGATTCCAAAAAGCTGAAGAAATGCAAAAAAGAGCCGACTCGTTGACGCCTTTGAAATCATACCGTGATGCAATGGAGCATTCTCAATTCGCGAGAAAGATAAGTAATCACAGCAACTAATGAAAAATTTTAAGACGAAAATTAATTTTTTTAATCAATTTTCCGGAACAGGAGCGTTTTTACAAAAAACCCTGTCAAAATCAAATTTCATATCTGAGAATTAGCATGGAATAGTTCTTACGATTAATCCTAGACATTAAAGTTGCTTCCATTGCTTGAAATCAACGTAGGAATCCTTTCCAAGAAAGGAAATTCTGATTAGTTTCATGCTTGACTAAGAACGTTCAGCTGGTCATCTTTGGTTTCTGCTTTGTTCGCATTGCACTGAGGAATAATCGTAACCGGAGCTAGTGAAAAGTCTAGTGGGTAACGGGCACTACACTTCACCATTCATTCAGGTCCACGTCAAGGGGGTACCGCTTAAGTCGCGAACCTTTCTCCTGCACGTTCTCGGCAACCACGGCCTGTCCGCTGCGTGAAAACTTCTATGTTGTGATCTTTGTCTACTAACGCTCTTGGAAATTTCCCATGTTTTTTGTTCGTAACGTTTTTCTAATGCAATTTTTTGATGCAATTTTTCTTCCATGAAATCCCATGTTTCCACACACTTTCATATACCACTCACAATAGACTTCCAATAGACTTTCCTGCACTGGAATATGGTTTATTTCCGTCTTATACTCGCTGATAACAATCTATTGAATTTGAGATTTGCGAAATGGGAGGCCCAGTCGTCGAAAATTAACAAATTAGCAGGCAATCACACGGATCTGTCTTCTATTATAAGAGATCAGATCTTGTGTGCATCTTACCTTTTAAGAATCTCTGCTTAACATCTTACTATTGGGTTATCCATCAACTCGAGTTGCCTCTGCAAACTGGGTTTTTCCGATGGGTTTCGAGTGAAATTGAGGAAGGCTATCTAATTGTACATAAAATAATGTGAAAAGATGGCGTTTCGGAACGAAAAGTCTCGTCTAAAAACCACAGTTGTATGACAGCCGACCAGAAGAGTCAATTTTAAAAAGAAACTAGCGACGGCTTTTTGGACAAATCGAAAGCTGTATGTTCGAAAAAGTTTGTGACTAAGCAAATTACAGAGTTTGATTAGCTGCCGGTTTGGTTATTTCTGGCCGACTTGACCTCCCATTTTGCAAGCCTAAAACATAACAGTTTCACGGTAACTGTAGAAAACAAATGCACACTCCGTAAGACAGATGATTGTTTATCGAATGGGATGTGCAGTTGTGTAAAAACCTCAAGTTTCAGAGGAACACTTTTCCCTCAGTTACCCAACAAAAACAAAACAAAAAAGCAAAACTAATTGGAAATTCTTCGTGAATTACCTTGAACACCGTATAACTTTTTTTAAAAATCTACTCGAAAATTCCAAAAAATGCTCATTCCTTTTGCTCAAACGCATCTCCACTCCTATACATTGTGACCCCTCCAACGGCGCTAATCATCCCCATCAGAGATTTCGAGGAGTGTCCAGGATTAACTCGGCCCAATGAAACTATTGGTTTGTATGTTGTTGCACCAATGTTGCAGATGATTGCAGCTTAGCACGAGAAGATTCTCATAAGGGTCGACGAACAGGGCGGGCCAAGATGAAGAAGGTGTCTTCTTCCCTCACGCATCCAATATCATATTGTTCTCAAAATCAGTTAGAGGTACGCTCTGAGATTAGGCGCCCACCTGTTTCATCCCGAGAGTAGTAGACAGGCGGAACAGCGCTTATATCGCGCCCCTTTGTGGCTTAAACATGCGAGACAAAGGCGGTAGAAGCTCGCTCGACCCGCAATCCACACCTTGGCTCGCAAGCCCCGCCTTCCGCAGTCGGCTGCCACGTGATGCTTCGAAAAGAGCGCGGGCGCAGTTGCAGCCGCGGTTGCATTGCGGGGATTTCATGACATCTAACCCTTTTACTGATGCGAGAATCGGATGGTAAGCTGACGCTCTTTCACACCCATTTTATCGTGGGGCTGCCTTTAAACAATAGAATCACGGTGTGCCATCACTCAAATTGGAAAGGGCTGTGGCGCTTACATCTAGCGAAGTTCAAGGTAACACATTAGTTCTAATAGGTGATGGTTGAACGCTTCAATAAGTTGGCAACCGCCAGAAGTGGAAGGGAAGGGAATTGAAGGGTTATAGCTAGCACCAGGAAAATATCACGTGCAGAAATACCTTCCTCCTCCTTGCCACCTTCGTACAGCCAAATTAAAAAAAAAGAGTAAAAGGCCACTAGGACACTCTTAAGGTCTGCTGTCTGTAATGAACTCAAACCCAACCTAGCTTTTCATTACTGAATATATTAGTGGCCAACATATTTTCGGAGCTGATTTGTTTCATTAGGCCAATATTCGAACATAGTGATGTAATGTTTTGGTTACCATAATTTTGGCCCACCCTGTACACTTCGATATCTGTCTTCAATGTTGACGTCAGATTCCTAGCGTGGCTTCTCTAGAGGGGCCAAGTTGCGCCGTTCACCTTGAATAATGTGAAGTGTCAAATTTTCCACTATTTGGTCAACATTCGCCTTCACGCCTGTCTCATCAATTCCGTAGGCCACGTTTCGTCTTCCGATCAACTGGTTTCGCATACTCATCGTGCATACAAGCAAACCATGCATGACAATGCATACGCTGATGATCATTCACTGACATGATCGAAACGCTCCGCAATATTTCACAGCGCATTTCTAATTAAGATCATCAAGCATGCAGATGCTAAGCCGGAGACACTATGTAGCAATGAGCTATGACGTCCTGCTGTGATGAATTCATCAAACACATCAAAGATGCACTGCCTCTTCAGTGTACAGGTTTTGGATGTTGCGTATGTGATCTCTAAAAGATTTTTTTCCAGAAAGTTCCTTATTACGCATATTTATAAACATGCGTCTTATATTTGATTGGAAAGGCAAGCAGAAAGTAAATAGGGAATGTTCTGCTCTTGAGACAATTGGGTAGCGACAGGAGGTCCGTCGCACGGCGAGATGACAGAGACGCAGACGGGTCAGCTGACGAGTTGCCCGAGCACTGCATCGATTTAGGTTCAGATTAGAAAGAGTGCGCATATTACGTCCCATATCGCATAGCACCTGCTGTGAATCGTCCGCCGACCCATCGGCATCCTTGCCATCTCGCCGCGCGACGGGCCTCCTGTCGAGTCCACTCGAGACAATGGTATATGGGGGTGCCGCGCGTTTCCCTAAAATGTGAAGAGAGTTCTTTGTGTAGTCTCTATGATTTCTGTGGCCAATCGATGTCCACGTAGCGAATTCCCTCTTCTCAGACCAGGTTGGAACCGATTAATTGACCAGTGTAGAATGTGGAGTCAAAAATGGACTCCTAATTTATCGCTCGAATTCTGTTATATGTTTTTTCCTCTGGTCTACACGCTCTCGTGGAAACGCGAGTGTTTCCGTGTGATGCGGCCGTGGCCCCATTACAAGTGTCTTTTTTCTTTTTGCGTTATACATAAGCAGTTTTCGGACCACTCAGTGTGTGAGTTTGCGAAGTGGTTTCCACCTATCATTGCTTGAAGAATTGGAAAGTTATCAAAAAAGGCGATTGTCAGGAAGTTTTCTGCCATGGACCACCGGCGGAGCATTCGATAGTAAAAGGGTTAAAAATACACTCACAGAACGACCTGCATTGTAGACACTTCCCTACCCAGCGGTGTACGCTGACCGCCTCATGAAGGTGGACCGAGTAAGCTTTCTCGTCGTTTTATCCTACACAAAGTTGTCTGTTATAGTAGTTGAATTCCAAGAAAACTCATAGATTACCCATGTCTCGCCCTTCTGCTCCATTAAACCATATCTTCGAGAAGACCTTATCATGCTCATAATTCAGTTGCAGATCTGTCATTACAAAATAATCTTCGGAGACGGCCGTTTTTCTATGATCCCTCATTATGTTTGAGTTGCAGCTGGAATTGCTGGTGGATTTCTTTCAGGAAAAGAAAAAAAAACTACATTTAATAGCGGTTTTCTGATATCGTGATTGGTCTCTCTTGATCTCTATCTCGTGATCTTGAATTCCATTAGCACCCCCACTATTTATTCTCCAGCTCCGCTTTCCAGTTATATCAGACTTCTTATACTATTTTAACAATTATAGGTTATTTTGAGTTTCTTTCGTCTCCGAACAAGAGATCACTCCATTGTAATGCACTGCTTTTCTCGTTTACCCGAGCCAACAGGTTATGTAATCTGGGGTCCAGTGAGATTGATTCCTGACATTGTGGCTATATCTTTGAAGGGAAACTGTTTTTCACGAGCCAAGTTATCAGCAAGCCTCAGTAATTATGTCGACCTGGGAGCAGGAATAGGATCTTGTGTGGGAACCTCATTATCTTCCCAGGAGGGAATACAATCCGCTCACAGCTGCCTTTTTGTTATTTTTTGTTTGTTTTTATCCTAGTATTCATCATCTTTGTATTTTTTATTCGACTTCTTTCTTTTTCAAAGGCTTTTCCACGAGGGATCCTTTCCTCAACTGGTGGTTCAGTATCCATTACAGCTAATCACAATAAAAAGTAATATCACACCATCACTCCTAGCCCGCTGAAAACTCTGCCCGAGACTCAAGAGTGCAGACTTTGCGCAAAAAGGTTCACCCATAACAGTACCTGTACTCACAAGTAGGTGTGTTTTACCTGTTTCCTTGGCCCTTTAACGCATTGACACCAGTGAGACGCGGTTGCGCGTCTCAGAGATTGCGCCCTCCAACTGCTCATGTCCCACCTGGCCAAAAAACCCTAAACGTGCGCTGTCGTCAATGTGTTAACACGTTGAGGACAGGCTGACGCGCATGCGCGTCAGAACTTTGTTACTCATTTTTTCGCGATTGCCCGCCTTCTTCTCGAGTTTTTTTGCATTCATTCTATAGATATTACTTAAGTATATCTAAAAACCATATGACCGCCAAAACGGTTTCAGCGGAGAATTTCTGAACTCACCGAAGTTTCAATTCAACTTTTTTTTCTAGTTTTCTTTTCACTGTCGTGTACGTTCTCAAGAAAGATTGTAGAAAAAGTTAATACGAAACTTCGTGAGGTCCCAGATATTTGTATTTGATATGAAAAATCAACTTTGTTGGCAGCGAAACTGGATGTTTTTTTTGTTTCTTCACGGTCTTTATGCATTCTTTTAAATGAACTTTCTTTCGCTGCTTATATAGGTAACCTCGACGCTTTTACCTTTGCCAAAATAATTCTATGACATTGAAGTTGTGGGGCATTTCAAATGAAAAATTAGTAGAAATAAGGTTAGGACGGCGCGCTGGCAAAAAACCGCTCTTGTCCCACGTGGTGAATTGCCAAAACACACGATATCGCAACGTGGTAAAGGAGAATTTCACGCTAAAAACAAAAGTCGAAGAAGGGAAACTTAGCTAGTGGGGAGACAGGCGGATCACCTAAGGATGCGGACCAGCACACAATTTGCATGGAAGGATAAGCATCTAGCGATCTAGCATAGCCTCACCCTTGGCCAGTTGGCGCGATACGCCCACTGACCATCTAACAGCTCGCCGCAGATATATACGTGGATATTGATTAGATAGGGGAGAGATCGTTAGCTTGAAGAGAGCAGCAGAGATAAGAGCGCATCAATGTGGAATTAAGCGGGCAAGGAAAGGATCCCAATTCTTGGGTTCTGGACCGTTTTTCATGTTTTTTTTTTTCATCCTGCTCCACCGACAACCTATCCTCTTATTTTCAGTGAGCTTCTTTTCATCGTGAAATTCGCCTTTAATGGAATGCCATGGGGACTATTGAAGAATTTGAACAAGTAAACCCATGGGGCTGTATTATTGCAGCATGGCAAAGTTTCTCGTGGGACAGCAGCGGACAACCAAAATTTGGAAGAATTCAAAAAATTAGAGTCTCATCAGAAAGATGTCAAAATCGATTGTATTCCATCTGAGTTTACACTATATATGCATGCAATGTTCCGTTGAGCAATTCCCACTGCATTTGCTAATGAGTTGCACCACAAAAGGTCAACGCTGTCAAGCGCATCGAATGAGAAAAGAAGATTTTAATTAATATCTGTGCCCTACAGGCACGCGAAAATGCACCTAAAGCTTTTGAAATTCAATTTTGTTTTTCTTTTCATTTCCCTAGCCGTGATCCAAAATCGCAGTGCTTTCTCGTCTCTCAACAACTAATTCCTATAAATCCCTGTAATCCTTCCATTTTAATTAAATCGCAAGAAAAAGTCTGAAATTGGCCATCAGTTCCAAGGTAATGATACAACTGCTAAGCTTTCCATGACAAAACCTCCAATTGTTTCAAGTTGTTGTATTAGACATAAATAAATGAATGAAGGCAGGGATGGCCGAGCGGTAAAGAGTGTAGGCTCATGTCTGCACTTCTGAAAACCGCGAGTTCGATTCCTGTCGAGGCTCAAAACCATGCCCTGCTGGTACTAGGACCATAAATGTACCAGCGTCAGGCCCAGGTTGACAGGTTGGCTGATGAAGACTCCCGTCAAATCAAGCATGTCTAAAGTCACAAAAGGAATTGGTCATGAAGCTAGGACGTCAACCGGAAGTGGAGCACAGAATCCCGCCCGAGTTCTGTTGACAGTATGCGGGGGCTACCAAGGAGGGAGCGGCCTTCGGCCAAAGGAACTTATTCAGAGTGGGACTCTAAACGTAAGGTCGCTGGAAGGTCCCCAGAGGTTGGTTTGATGACGTGCAGGAATATCCAAGTCCTATGCCTTCATTATACACGATGGAATAGTGCTCAGGCCAGGGAAATCGGAGACGGTGTCAAACTCTACTACAGTGGAGAAGACACCAAGCGGAACGGTGTGGCTATAGCTGTAGCGGGGTCGCTCGAGGACTATGTCTCCGCTGTGAACAGGATCAGCGATCGATAATGGCTGTGAGGATCCACTTGAAGGAGGGGCGGCACTGGGCAGTATTACCCGTGTACGCACCACAGAACAGATGCCCTTAGAGAAAGGACGAGTTCTACATCAGCCTGGACGATGCCAGCGATTCCGGAAAGCGATTACCTCACCATAGCAGATGATCTAAATGGTCACGTCGGCAGTGACAGAAGAGGCTTGGAAAGGGTGCACGGGCATAGAGGAATATGAACGAGGAACACTAAGGGAGAGAGGGTCCTGAACCTAGCTACAGCCCATGATCTGGCAATCTGCAGTTCGCGTTCTCCGCGAAAAGATAGACTCAGAAGGTAACATACAGCAGTGGAGGGCGACACACGGAAATTATTCACCTGCTCGTAAGAATCATTCCAAGAAAGCGAGAAAGATAACAAGGTACTTCCTGGCGAAGAATTCGCTCTGCAGCACAGCCCCTCCTGGCAGACATAGCCATAGGTCTCCCCAAGAAGACAAAGGTAAAGACCGAGAGGAGAATCCGGTGGTAGGGCTGCACTTAGCAGGAAAGAACAACCTCAAGCAATGGGTAAAGTTGGTCTACCTGATCCTGAAGGGCAAGTACAGCGAACTTGCAGCAGCGTAGCCGGATCATCCTACAGTGCGCCAAGAAGGTACTGGGCGAAACGCGAGGTGGATTCAGAGAAGTCAAGGCAGCATGGTTGTGGGACGAGGAGGTCCAGGAAGTCGTGAAGCGGAAAAAGGAGGCATGCAAGTGCTGGTAGAAGACACGCAGCTCTGAGGATCTGCTGCCTACAAAAGTTGCAAAAGGCTGGCTAAGGCTACCGTCGCCAAGGTGAAGAACACGAAGATGGACGCCTTGTACGAGAAGATGGAAAGCAGAAACGCAGAGAAGTTCGTTTTCAGACTGCCTAATGCCCGGCATCGGGCTATTGAGGATATCAGCGTGGTAAAGAATGTAAATAGCAGAAACGACGCCATCTTGAGGAAGCCATCTGAGGTCCGTAGGAGGTGGGAAGAGTATTTCACAAGGCTTCTAAACGAAGAGTGCCCTTGGGAAGATGACGATTGGAAAGGCGGTTGGTCTGCATGGAGTAGCAATAGAGGCTTGGAAGGCGCTTGGAGAACAATAGGTGTCCTGGTAATAGAATTGATCGAGGAGGCATTGAAGACCATCCTCCGACGACATCGCGGGTAGCAGAGGGGATCATCAAGCCAAGGTGCGGAAGTGTCAGGAAGTCCTGGCAGAAGGTGGGCTTTAGCTAAATGTCAAGAAGACCAACTTTTTGAGCTTTCAAGAGGGTACGGAGCTGATTGTGGACGGCCATGGCGAAATTAGTAGAAGGCTTCCGATACCTCGGGAGCGATCTAGCCTCTGGCGGTAGTGTGGACCAGGCAGTGAAGGCACGGATTAACGCGGCATGGATGAAATGAAGAGGGAGTCCACAGGAATCCTCTGCGATCGAGAACGCTCAAGGGGAAAGTGTACCGGACAGTCGTGAGGTCTATATCTACACGGCAGCGAGTGTTGGCCCCTGAACAAGAATCACGTAAGGCAAATTCACTCCACTGAGATGAGGATGCTGAGGTGGTTCCTGTGACTGGACGCGGCCGGACAGCGTCAAAAATAAGCATGTCAGAGCGGTCATGCAGACTGCTCCTGTCCAACTGAAGATGCGAGAGCAGCGTCTGCGCTGGTACGGGCACGTGCTAAGGAGGCCACATAGCCATCCGATAAGAACAGCGATGGGCTCCGAGGTGGAAGGCAAGCGACTGCGAGGAGCCCGGACGAAGAGGGGGAGTGACGCAATCAAGAAAGACCTAAGTGTGGTTACGGCCACGAAAGAAGATGTCGTGGACAAAGCGAAGTGGCGGCGACAGACAAAGATAGCGGACCTTGCGACTGCGCGGGATTTCGGCTAGGGAAAAGAAGAAGAATGAGACATAAATAAATGATAATATAATGATCCTAAATGAATTTGTCTCATTGATCACTTGAATGATTTTCTTCCTATAGCTTTATCTTGTATCTGTATGTATCTTTTCCATTCAGCTGGAATAGTCAGCTGGAAGAGGACGTTCACGAATTCACTAGATTTTCTGCAGACGAATTCATTATTGTCATTGTAAAACTTCTTTTGAAACTGTTTGTATTTCCGTCTGGCAATAAATCCTGCTAATTTGAAGTCGGAGTTCGCGCTCACTAAAAATTGAGAGAGAACTGATCACTGATGCAGGGGAAGAAAAACCAAGAAAACGGTGAGCAACCCACGAAATGGGTTCACCTTCTGCCTTTGAATTGCGCGTTAGGCGTGTCTCTTCGGTGTTGCCCTCTCTAACGCTAACGCTCTCTCTGGTTAACCGTTAGAGTCAGACGGCGAGAAGGTGGGCAAGCAGCAGCTTGAACGCGCGGGAACGGCCATGCTAGATCGCCGAGGCCATACCCTTTGGTGCGAATTGCGTATTGGTTGGCACCCTTATTGGGTACGGTTGTTTTTTCACTAGGTAGATTTGCCATCCCCCCCCCCCTTTGACCTCCGACCTTACAATTGAACCCTCGCATAAGTGAGTTCTGCGATGTATCTCAAAGCGCAAAATTGTATCGCGAAAATACGAATACAGAATTTCGCAAGGGAGAGGACGCCATAAGTGTACGACGAAAGAGCTGTTCTGTACCACCTTGAGGAGTAGGAACCGGTCCCAAATCAAGCTACACCAACTCTGAAGCCTCATTACCTAGCAAATTGCGCTTACCTCAGTAGCTCCGTCTCTCAGCCACAGCAAATTGTGTTTTCTTTCTTATCATGCTAAAACAACATGGGAGGCTTTGCCTCATAAAACACTTCAATTTTTCTAGTATCGCAGGGGAATTTTACGAGCCACGTGATGATCTTATCCATTCACCATTCAAAAATTTCTTGAGAGTTGTTTTTGGCTTTTTTGATGACTTCTCTGAAGTCGATCAATCGTGTAAGACGATAAAATCGATGCCCATTTTTATCGTGTATAATTTCCTCAGTTTTCCTCACTAACACTTAATTGATTGAAATCCTAATTTGAGAACTCGTTGCTTCCAGACGGGTCCGTCTCAAATGGGCATAAGACAGTGGAGTCAATCTAGTAGTCACAGAAGGGCTCCCTGCTCTTATAATTGTGATTTATACCCTACGAAGATGATTTAAGGCGCATGCTAATGTGTAATGGGTTCCGGTGCGAAGTGTACGATGGCGCTGTAAAACCACAGTTATGGGCAAACCATAAGGGAGAGGGGGGACCGAAAGTCGCCGACTTCGCTGATGACGCGCATCAGCAAGGGCTAAATCGTGCAGGACGACTAAGCAGATGAAAGTCCTACGGAGGAATATCCCTCAAAGCACCTCGATAAGCGAAGCCAATTGCTCTTCTATTGTCTCACCGCCATGAAGGCATCTGCCATCGCCGAAGAGCCCAAGGAAATCTAGCGTAATAGTCCCACCTGAAGCATCATAACCAGGGTCAACCGTCACGTTGGACAAATTTCAAGAAATTTACGACCCCCCATCTGGAGGGCCTCGAGACTACCCCTCCCCCCAACACTCGACCCGAAACATAACACAGTTCAGCTAATCATCGGGAACATTCTCGCGTGGAACCGAATCTAGCATTGGAGCGTTGAGTTTGCATTTGCGCGCCCAATCTTCCCCTCGAAGCAGCGCGGAAAGGCCGAGGCGGACTGCTAATCTTCAAAAGATTGTAATTCAGTTCATTTTCAATATTTTTCAAATTTCAAAATAGATTTGTAATCTACGAGACACCTAGTTTCCGAACACATCCACTTTTGAGCACTACCTCCAAATCGCTGTGAGGTATGGGGTGGAGAAACCGGAATTTACAGAAATGCCAACTTTTTCTCTTTGAAAGGTTGTAATTTCCTTCAAATAAGAGATTGTGGAGATTGTGAGAAGTGGCTGGAAAATTTTTAGACTACAGATCATTTCCTTCCCAAAACATACACTAACTTTTGCAAAGCCTGTTTTCGTCAAGAAATCGCCCCGTTGGACAATTTCTCTTTCAAAACCGGGTTTTTTTGGCTTTCAAAGGCTATAACTTTCTTTAGAATAAACTTTTGGCAATTATTGTCAACCTGGGATAAACTACAATAGAAGATTAGAGCTCTCTAATGGATACCTGAACTCTTTTCAAAACTAATGGAGTCGAAAATCGCCCCGTTGGACAATTTTGGGTGTATCGCGGACAAATTTTTTGCGGAACGCTGGTTTTCTGGCTTCAAGCTCTTATAACTTTCTTCATAATGAACTTTCAGTGATTCTTTTCTGCCTGTAAGAAACTAGAAGGTTAGTGCTTTCTAATAAATGTCTCAATTTGTTTTCAAATGAATTGTCCAAAAATCGTCTCGTTGGACAATTTTTTTCATTGATTTTTGGAGCAATTCCTCTGAAAACACGAGTTTTCAACACGCAAACAATTACAGCTCCCTTCAAGCTCATTTTTTTTTTAGGAATAATGATAACATGACATCGCACAAGCTTTGTGCATCATGACGGATTTTAAAGTTTTTTGAGGAAGTCGTAGACAGTTGGATATTTTTTTCTAAAGTTCTC
>KZ345011.1:472993-483343 GCA_002352805.1 Teladorsagia circumcincta
TATATATATATATATATATATATATATATATATATCCCCAGAAAGTAGGGAATAGGCGTTTGCCTCTGTAAAACTTGAACCTACCTGACAATAAAATAGGGTAGTCCACCCTGCTCGCACCCTTATAGGCAAACTCCGGGCTTAGCCTCACTGAAGTATTCGTTTCCATGGATTGAGGTGCGTGCCCCGTCAGTGCAGCGGTAGCGCCATCTTCGCACATCGAGACGCGTCACTCAAACGCTATTCGCTAGGGATTTCCAGCAGGCTCCACCAGTCCTAACATGGTCCGCCCACTATTTGGTTTCTGTGCTCTTTCTACTCGGTCTTCTGTTGCGCTCTCCCCAACTACATTACCTCTCATCTACCTGCCTGCGTCTTGGGCTTCTCCGCAGCGTAGAGCAGATAAGCTGGGGACTTCACGATTTTTTTTTCGTTTTTCTTCACTTACAGTATACCTTCCATCCGCACTTTCAATTTTGAGCGGATTTCCCACATTAGTTTAATCCTGATTTGCCTTTGAACCACAAGCACCCTGCTCTGACGACGAACGACGAAGGTGCTAACAATAAGCATCGAAATACACAAGATTTTTTAAAAAGCTTCTGATATCAAGTCTTTTGGAAGCTATTTTGGAATAAAATTTTAGAGCTTCCAACTGTTGTTCAACATTCAGACACCTATGGCACATACTAAGACAGCACCATACCAAGATATGAAACGCACTGTATACGCAAGGTGCCTCCTTGTATCTTTTCGATGAAAAAGTCAATAAGAATGGAAACGGGAGAGATTGGTGGTGTGACAAATTTCGCTAATGAAATGTGGATGCCAAGCTGAATGTGAAATTGAATGAAATATGCCTAACTGAAAATGAAAAAAGATCCAAAGGCAACGCCGAAGGAGCCATAAACAAGTATTCCCCATTTTTCACCTCAAAATGGAAAGGAGCGAGACCGGACGAGTTTTCCAAACTTGCTTGCTCCACGGCTCCACTAACCCGCACGTCTTTGAATTAGGCGCTACGTCGTTATACACGCTGTTTATCATGGTGTACGCCCAGGACATCTCGTCCGTAAGTTTGCATTAGCCGCCATCAGATCACTTTGTAAGGCCCCAACGCCATTTTCGCGCTTTTCCGAGCTACGATAGTGGCACATCTGTGGTACTCGTGGCCTACCATATCCCATCCACAGAGTAATCTCATCGAGCGGCCTCATCTGGGGTTGTTGATTTAACGGTTATGCACTGGCATGAGGCTGACCGTGTCCGCGAACAGCAGTTTGTGCTAGTATTTCATTCTACTGTTCAGTCGAACTTCAATCCCCCACCTCTTCATTTAATTTGCAAGTTCATGGTCTATTGCGCACGATCCCTTGTGCCCTTTCAGGTCGCGTGACCGACGGCTCGAAGCTCCAGCTGGGTCGCATTAAAAATTCAGCTAATTGTTACCGTCCTCGAATGGCGTTGGGAGTTAAGCACTTGGTTCGTGCAATTCGTCACATGCTTTGGACAGCTCAGAGAATGTTTCGAGCTTGTTTACAGGAGAAACGAGGGCTTTCAAGAAGTCATTACCCTGCGCAATCTTGGTCGTGGAGGAACCACACCGTTGCGTACTCATGGCTTCGTCGAGTACCCATAAACAGCGTCCGTGTTCAAATAGCAGGTAGAGAAGAAGCTCGTGTTTTTTCAGGAGCTGCCTTTACCTTTGAAGGACGTGATGGACGAGAAGGGGCCAGAAATCGCTCGAGATCCTCTAAATAGCGGCGGGAGGCAGGGCGAATCGAAAAGGCAAATGAGGACGAGGATCGATACGCATTCCTTCCTCAATGCTCCTCTCTCGCTCCAGCACTATTGCCCACAGCTATTGGTCTCGTCGTCAGTAGAGAAATACTCTCTGTTTCTACATCGACGAAAACCGCTTGATTAAAATAGCCATTTTCTTGAGCATAAGAATTCCATAGGCTTGAAACACCCATAGAAAAGCTTCCGCTTCACTATAAATGCATTGGAAATGTCATTTTCGGAGAACTCTTCATTCCACCGAAAAAGCACATGTGCTCCAGGACGAATCGTGGGAATGTTTGAGCCGACCAGCCCGTTTGCTCGTCTCTTTTCATAGTTTCATGTCCAGTCCTCTGTTGTCGCGCCTTTGTTGATTCCTCTCCCCGTGCTACAACATCGTTCCCTTGGTTTTTGAGGCAGCGCAGATCACTTAGTTCTTAATTTCATTTCGTTTCCCTTATTTACAAACAGCTATCAAAATCAACAATTAGGCTACATCGTCAGATTTCTAGCCTAGCAATGATCATACTGAAGAGATTGCACTGCTGTAGAACCATTTGAAGGGGAGGAGGTGTAATTGAAAAGCAGACCAAATAGGTCGAATGCTAGATCGAATTTTGCCCAGACCACTAATGGCTCCTGGTTAATTATAGCATATTGTCTGGGAACTGGAAGCTTAGGTTTTTATTTACATGTGGGCTGATTATTTCTTCACGTTCTCCAGCCCTCACTATATAGACTAAATTTCATTCCATCACCACGACGATTCTGATAGAGAGGTAGATGACATGGCGCATCGCAAAATGAACTGAACACTAAGTACTTTTCCATTTTATGAAACACATTTTGGTTTTATAAGGACAATAATCGAAACAAAGCTTAACAGGAGAACTCTTTAGTAATAATCAAGTACATTACAGGAGAAATCCATTATGTGAAAATCGTTTTATCTGAACATTTGAATTTAACGCACTGGGCGATGGCAGCAGAGCCATCTGCGTCGAAATTGGGGCCGTAATTAATCCGCATGCATTGCACGCTTCAATCACCAACAAGGACTACCAAAAATTGAATTTCACCAGTAAAATGACTTTTCCCTTCTTATTAAAAGGTCACCGGCTTAGTGCTGTGCTAATAAGGTCGCGGTACTGCTTAGTGGCGCCAATCGTTTGTGGTGTTGACTCACCTGCTCAGCATGCACGACGCATGTATTCACGTCTTTCAGCGTATCATGATTACTACAGTTATTTCTAGCGCCAGTAATGTTGTAAATACAGGCTGAATCTAGACGTCCACATTCCGTTGCCGACCGTGTTGATATTACCGCCAATCCGTTTTGTTCATTTGTGCATTCCATTTTTCATTGTTTTCAGCCTGAAATTAGAACCAAATTCAAGTTGGCGGGAACACGCAGTTTCTCGAATCCGTTTTTTGAAATGGATGACGTGCCAACGTCGTGCTACTGTAGCATGGTGGCAAGCAGTTCGAGTGACGCCACCAATCAACGTATCACGAAACCTCCCACAACCACTAAAGTGTAAGTTTTGTGTACGTGTTTAGAAATGCTAACCTTTGAGTGGCCATTTGAATAGTGAAAGAGACTTTTCGACCATTACCTAAACCATTGCAGACCACGTGATGCACCGTGTGCATCACGCTACAACACAGATCACTATCGTTTTGTCTGCTTTCTCTAGCTCGTTTCGTTCTCACTAATTTCTGTCAATCATCTCCAGACCCTGAAAGTAGCAATTTATTCAAGTAAATTATCCTACTGACTACGAAAATAAGTAATTGTCAACCCTTTAACGACCGTGCGCTCAATGTGTCTGGCGCGTTGGACCGCTCGTTTTTCGTGAGATGCGGCTGTGGCCCCATTACAAATGTTTTTTTTTCTTTTGCGTAATACATGAGCGATTTACGGACCATTATGTGTGTGTGAGTTTGTAGGAGGGTTCCCTATCAAATCAATGCTCTAAGACTCGGAAAATTATCAAATTAGGCGATTGTCCAGGAATTTTCTGTCATGGCCTGCTGGCGAACCCGGCGTTCGTCAAAAGATCAAACTATAAGTGTGTGAAATATACGCTTTACTGGGTCCGTCCAGAAAGTCATTCGTTCTGAAGGAACTACCCACAAACAGCTCCACTGACTTCCGTGTTTGTGTTTTCCCTAATGGGAACACGCCACTAAAACGCTAGAGACTTGGGACTTAGGTTTTTATGCGCCCCGTGGTTTGGGGCACCCCTACTGTGGCGTTTTCCATCTGCCTCGTATCGCTGATCTGCTCTGCTGTCTCGACTCAAATTCTTTTCTCTCTCCTCAGGTCCTATAGTCTCTTATATTGCTCTCTGCTTCTTAGACTTTTTCACAGTGCAGGAGTGTATTCCGTTGCTTCCTTAAAAAGTAAACATCACAATAATGTGATGGCAATCAGGCTGCTGCAACAGTTTGCTCGTCACTCGTCGGTGGAGCCTCGGGGATTTGGTGACCATTGCTGGCCATGTAAGAAATGTAGAATCGCCTCAATATAGCTTCCTCTCACTTTGGGAACTGTAAATGTGTTGATTAGTAAGCAGCGACCGTATCTATTGATACACCTTTTGATCTGTCCACGTCACCTTGTTAAAGCCAAAGCCCCAGCAAAAGCTGTCGAAGAATCTATCCATTGGGTAGGATAGAGTAGCCCACGTGTTATGTGCCGTTGTCGCGCTCAAAAGTGCACGACATTGGCGCTAGGTTCTTACAAAGCCGGCTTGTGGTCACTAATTTTAGCTCTTGGACGAGTCACGTAGCGCAGAAACCATACCAACAACGTGTACTACAGCGTAACGGCTACCCAAGTATGCGCGGGATAGTTGGACCGTAAAGCAGGCAACTTCGTTCAAGTCGTCTCACCCCTCCCCTACCTTTTTCGAGGGAAATTTTTGTTTCATCTTCATTGACGACTTCCTTTGCTTCTTTTTTTTCATTTTTAGTCAGTTTGGTATCTGCAACTTCGTTAAGGACCGCCGTGACCCAGGAGTTGCTTTGAAGTAAATTTTACTAAGAAAAAAAAACCATTCCTACCACATTACTATCTTAACCCTTTGGCGACAATGCGGTTTTGCAGGTTGTGGTCTCATGGGACTACGCCTCTTTTTGGCGCGCCAAACTTTCGCTAGACATTGGGCTAAATTGCCCCTAAAAGCACCTTTTCAATCGAATTTTTGAATTTAACATTATACTAAATATAACTGCAGCCTAAGCTTTCATATTATATAATGTTGAAAAGATAATCGAAACTTTTGGAAGGAGAACCAGGGTTTCAAAGGCATCGTAGGTGAAAACTTTGGAAGTTTATGTATACAGTGGAATTGTTGATGCAGTTCAAATCCCTCCCTGTATCTGAAACTATAACAAGATAAAAAAGTGCCCATTCGTAATCAATCTTCAGTCTAGTAATGTTAAATCCCAATTAATACGTTGGCGAGCTGAATCCCACATTCTAAAATTTCACATGAATAAACCATTATTGAACGTTTCTGTAAACCATGCTATATATAGATATTATGAAGCGTGCTTATAACCACTGGAAAGGCAAAAATGTGTTAAATGTGTAAAGAAGAGAATATTATGGTGGCACCCACCGGTGGGTACCATCGTCGCCAAAGGCTTGACTCGAGGCTGCCTATCTTCAATCCCTGGAGAAGGAGCAAGATAAAACCAGATGGAACTACTCTTACTGTGCTGAAGAAACGTTTGAATATATCAGTGAAACAATGAGTTTTCTCATTGCCTTCTAGGCATGCCCCACGAACATACTCGTGTGGTTCTTGGCCACGGATATGAAAGTAGTGCGAAATGGGCCGGCAAAAAGAAAAAGAATCAGTCGAAAGCCCTTAGCTAATGGCTGGCTCACCTCGATAGTGCTGGTGCTAAAGCAATGAGCGACTGAGCGCAGGCAGGAGAGATGAGGCGGAGATCGCAACAAATGAGAGGGCGCCAGGCAACAGTCCGCTACGCAAGGGGGATTGCAGCTGCTGCAGCTAAGCTTATAAGGCTCTATCGCGTTTGTCGAGGGATTTCCATGCACGCGAGTTGCACATCTGCGATTGTCCTCTAGCGGTCCACCCTAACGAGATCGTTCTGCCTGGCTTGTGCATTTATTCCAGAAGCTAATATTCCTTCCAGCCATATCCACACAGCCATATCCATGTTTAACATTTTCGCAATTCACAACTAGGTTCAAATCGAATTCATCGAATCCCATTTTCAATAATCCCTCAATAATCCCTCGAAAAGCGTATGCTTATTTACAGAAATTCTTTGAGGTTAGACTAAACCCACTGTGGATGTGTCATGTGGTTTGAGAAAGTATTCATGTTTTGCCCATTGCAATGAAATCTGGCTTTACTCCCTGGACTGGGGATGTTCGATTGGAAATTTTGCTTCAGTAGAGTACAAGAAGTGGAGCATCCGCTTGAGGGCCGACAGGGGTTTCTTCAAGGCTCCTGACCTTGTATTCTACGTTATCAAGTGAACAACTCATCTTGCGGAATGACTTTTCCGAATATAGCCATTTGTTATTCTGAGAGCATGTCAAGAAGTCTTCGACGGCGTCCGTTTATCTCGCTCTCTCATCTCCAGATTTGACGCTTTAATTCCTGTCCCTCGTGATTGCTTACCGCATCGTAGTACTAGGGGCAGCCGCGTATAATAGTCGAAGACAGCATCTCAACTTTTCGACTCCTGCTGCTACACATATGCATGTATGTATCATCATAATTTGAAGATGTTTATAATTTCGCGCTCAGGGGCAGCGTTGGGTGCAGAAAAGGGGTCAGAAATATTTTTGGGCTTGGCAAGTTACTCATCCCAGTTTCCAAGCTTCTGATCGTAAGGATAGTGCGGCAATGGTAGTTCAAGGTTTAGATAGTGGCACAGTTTCTGATATGAAAAAAGCCGATGCAGTAGAGCCCAATCGGAACTGGCAGTTCCAAAGCTCTGCCCAATCCAAGCAAAACTGTACAACTGAATAGTCTATGTCTAATGCTGCCTTCATACTTTGCGCCGGTGCGGTCGGTTTGGTCGCTGCCGACCGCGCGGACAGTGCCGACAGTGCAAAGAGCGTCAATACGCGCATTGGCGCCTGACTTGCACTTGGCGCACTGCCGGTACCCTCAGATTGATAATACTAATTCCAAAACATTTTCTTCTATTTTTTGATGTTTCATGTGCCGTTTGCTTTCACTCGTGCTTTTCAGCTCAGAACTTTTACTGTTTTTGCTTACTAATGAATTCACCCGGAGGCTTACTCCCACTCTCAAATTCACTGTACGAACCCAACAACTTTAGGACAGTTGAAAAGCAATGATTCTCACGAGAAAGAGAACTATTCTCGCCACAGAAAAAAGCACGAACAAAAGCAATGCGGCAAATGGAACGCCTGAAAACATTAGAATGTGGTGAAACCGGATTTATCGATCGGAAGGCACCGACTGCGCACCAAGTACGCGTTATGCGCCAGAGCGCGTATTGACGCTCTTCGCACTTTTGGCACCGACTGCGCCGTCTGCAGCGACCGCACCGACGCAAAGCATGAATGCAGCCCAAGCCTGCTATATGGAACACCTCAGCCATTTCTTTCGAAAAAAGTCAAAGTTTGAGGGTTGACATCAGAGTATGTGAGATTGGATCCATAGCGAAATTCTCCAAAGAAAAATAGTTAGTAGCTTCAATGTCAGCGTTACTACGAAGTATGTAATTTTACAATTTTAAGTTGTGAGTTGTGGCATCCTCCGTTGAGCAGGGTGAAAATCGGTCGAGGAAACGGCAACGGCTCGTTAAAGCGAAAGATTACGATGAGATTGGTTGGATTCACAGTGAAAGTGGGGATGCTGAGTAATTCGACAATAGCGAAAAGAGGCAGAAAATTCCATCTAGAACACGCAAAATAAGACCTTTTTGCCTGTCCGTTGACCACCAATAAAGGACGATGTAGCAACCTAGTAAGGAGTCGTTTGCACGTGTTAAACTGATAGCCATCATAATGCCAGCAAACATCATCCTTTGTGATAACGCTTTCCACACAAAAGTTATATGATACGGCAGCTCCAAGTGGGATTCCCTTTCGAAATGATAATCGAACGATGTTGCTGATTGCAACTACTGATAGGTGGAGCTCAGGCGAAGGCGGAGCTCAGGGAGGATTGGCAGGCCCAGTGTTCTGCAACTAGCTCACCTTAGGTCACAAAAAGATCACATATCGCATCCTCTGGCCCCTGACCACTGCTTCCACTAATGCATTTACTTCCCTGCCGCATCCACCTTTCATCGTAATCTCTCGCTTTAAGGATTTTTGCCTGTTCAGTCACGCTCTCGCGCACGAATATTCGCCCTCACCACCCTCGAGACGTCTCTACTGCATGGTAGAGAGCCATGGTCGAGCTCCAAACATGGAACTACACCAGAGCTTCGCCCTCGTTTCTTGCTACGCATCGCTCATTACTTTTAATTTTAAATGCTTCAATGTTCATCTTCTATGTATAAGTGTTCCAATCGCGGCACGGCGTAATCGTTTCGTTCAATTGATGATGAAACGGTGATCGCAGCCACTGACCAAGGCATGTTTCATCGCCAAATCCATCCTCTTTCACCTGGCAATTGCGTTTACATACTGCCATTCGTCATAGCAGCGCTAAGAAAGCTTGGTTCCGCGTTGATGCGACCAGTCGCTGCGTTGGAATAGCAATGCTGCTTTAGACTTGTTGTCTCAGGAATTCACCAACTGCATGATCGGCGTGCTCGCACGGTCTTTTGAGCTTTCGTTTTCGTTCCCACTTATCGATTCAACTCCGAAGTTTTACGTTACGCTGAATTCTGAATGCAATGGAAAACTTTCTGAATCTTGAGTGTGATCGCGCATAAAAAGGGTACTGTAGCAGTCATGAGAAAATGAAGCCATCTGCAGTCGCCAACGAAGCATGGGAGCAGGAGTGACTTTTACAGAATGACCTGAATGCAGCTTCTGAGCGTCCCTAGATTGATCGAGCGTAATCTGGTCAAGGTAAGAAAAAACATATGAAGATTTCCTACTGGAACAGCTTAAAAAAAGTACTGGGTTGTTCCATAATTTCTGGCTGACTTTCGACACTTTCATTTATTCGAGTTTTATCTCTCCTGACAAGCGATTGAGCAAAAATATAACCACCATCATGATCACTGATATGCATCCATCTGCTAGGCAATATTTGGATGAAAACCTCCCAGAACGAGTGAAGCTGTGGGATGAAGAGTTTGGAGAGGTCGCTTTTGGGACGTTTGTATTCACTGACTTTTTTCTTTCGTAGCTGCTGCTTCAGGTCGCTGGGGAATGGATTGTGCTATGGAACGATGTCAGAGCTATGCGTAAGAGGTATGGTGTGGTATCGTGGTCCAGCCGGTTCCCTCAAAGCGTGACTAGCCATCCTTGCAATGTGAGGCCGGTTATTCATTTGGAGAAAGGAAATTTTGAGATGTTGCGAACGGTTCTCCCTAACAAATCAGGGGTAAAGTCCTCTGCTGAAAGAGCACGGGTTTGGTTGAGACGGTCGGCCCAGCCTGCGAGGCAATTACCAGGACACGTTGTTTTCGTGGTAGACTCGTGACTCACCTGCACTAGTGACCAACTAGGAAATGTCCCGCCGGTCTAGACGGTCGCAGAATGAAGTTGCTGCAGATGGTCAGGCGTGTTTGTCGGTTGTACACAGTGATGGCTGTTGTTTCCACCGAGGGTTCATTGAGCTACAGCTCCTTCCATTCAGATGGCGATTCATGAGCGCAGGCTGCATCCATATGTTCGCTACAGTGTCTTGGTAATAGCGTCCGGATGCACTTCCGATTCATAGGGCAAGGGGTTCTCATCGAAGGTGACTAGAGGTCCATAATGAGATCAAACTTTGCAGCTCCTATCGTCTTCGCCGATGCTATTGAGCCAATAGCTCAGTGCCCGATCAGTAGCAAAGACTGGGGCAAGTATGGCGCTGATCTTGCCTACCGCGCTCCTTCCAAGGTTCTTCTTTGAATGGTCATAAGGCAAATTACACGCTCACTTCGAAAGACTAGTGGCCCAAACTTATCATAACTTTTTCGTCATTTGTTGTTATGCTACTTTTCCTCTTCTGTTTCCTGCATTATTGCTTACAATTATTATGGCCTCGTCAATATCATTTTTATCTTCACGAGTCAGCTTATGTTCCTATGTTATGTCCGTGATTCATTTTCAAAGGTTTGTGTTTTGTGTTTATTGCATTCACATGGGGCTTGCTCGTGTAATAAACCAGATTAAACCAAATCAAAGAATCGTTGAGCTTGGTCGTTGAACCATTCCCATTTCTAACTATGTATGTCACTGCGCATTTGAGCCTCCGAGACATCCTGGTTGAAGCTCCTGATGTGTTCATTTCACTTTCTTTGTCTCTGCCTTGCAGACTCGCCCAGGGAAGGCAGCATTTTGACTTGTTTCTGTTTGTTAACTACTGTTCTTGACAGCAGTTTGTCTTGCGAAAGTATTACAAAAATGCTGGGCTACGAACAAAACTTTCGCCT
>KZ345011.1:532013-556741 GCA_002352805.1 Teladorsagia circumcincta
TCATATAACACCTTTCAATCGAGTGTACCGCTTTGAGTGACGGTCAGATGCCTACGAAATATTCTGCAGCGGTGAAGAAGGATGCGCATTTTTAAGTGGTTAGCGATCGACCTCGATGCGACCTCGACGCAAATATCTCCTCAGAAAAGAGGCCTGGGAAGAAGCTAAATGAACTATTAGAAAGCGCAAACCCTCCGCTTTCCGGAACTGTCTTCCTTTTTTGGGTGCTCAACAAATCAGAGAGATATTGCCTTTTGAGTGCCAAAAACTCGCATGAAAATTTTCGCGTCCTCGACGTTACCTCGGCAGAATTTGAGAGACCCTGACTTTCTGCATGGAAGCCTTTCAGAGCAATTTCAATACAGCCTGGCAGTGGCTGGCCTAGCTCTATCTGATCCGACCACTTGCTTTTCAAAAGGGCTGAAAATTGAGGAATGGGACCTTTTTATAGAGGGTGTACATTCCGGTGGTTTCGAGCGGGGTATCAGCAATTCTGACCCATAGACGAACGGCGCAGCAGCTGTCGCGGAGTCGGCCGTTGGTCGATACAGGCTGTTGTGATGCTTCCTATGTGCTTCTCAAACATTCGCATTGGCATGGACAACTCTTAGTGAGATTGCAAAAACTCGCTCCGGTCAGGAATTGAACCCGGGTCTCACATATAAGAGACGCGGATACTCACCACTACACTACCACTATCACAGAAGAGAATCAAATAGTAGGGGTCATGCCGAGACCTCGATTTTAGGGGTGGGGGGGGTCGTACTTCTGCCACCACGTCCTCGACACGATTTTCACCCTGGTCATGATAGACTCCTTCATGCTGAGAAGGTATTTCAGGTCCTGCCATAATTTCTCACAGCGGCTTTTTGCATTATATAGGGACACCTGCATGGAACATGAAACTAAGCTTCATTCTTTCTGACGGCTCACTGAACGGCAGAAAAAGATGAAAGACTGGCTTATGGTTGGTGGCGACAAAGTTTTGCATTTTCGATTGACGCTTGCTGATGTCGTAAAGGTTCTCATATTACCACCAGAAATGTCAATAACCCATATGAGACGGATTTTTTTTTTCAAAAACCAATGTCGAGAAGGAATAACGCTTGTCCTTCATAATTCTTTTTTAGACATGTGAAGGGCCGCTCAGGAAAAGCTGACAGCAGTTCTGTGTCCTGTACACATGCACCTATATCATGCAAAATCGTTTTAAGAAAGGGGTTAAGAAAGGGGGGGGGCAATCTCTATGGATTTTTTGGGTAGTGGTAATAATAGTAGTAAGTGTAAAGAGATACTCCGAATTTGGTCTTGCGCTCTGATCGCTATACCTAGCCATTACATCAGCTAACCATACCCGTATTCGACGTTGCCCACTCCCGAGTGTGCCAAAACACTTTGTGGGAAAACCTTCATGACATCATTCTGAGAGTGGAGGGATAATGTCAGTAGACAGATTCGAAATCGGTGTTCGAAAGTACATCTGTTTGCTTATTTATCTATTTATTTATTTACGGCTCTGAAGGCGTGCTACTACAGTATGAAGTTGTCAAAACCAAAACGGAAAATGAGAAGCCAGATTCAGTTGGCAAAGCAGAAGTGGAAATCGTGAGCCCAACCATCAAGTGCTCACCATACATATGTATAGAGGGGGGGGGGGAATAAAAAAAAGACTTTTTGTCTCCGTACTCAAACGCAAGATTCGGGATCAAGATGGGATATTCCATTCAAATGTGAACTAAGGGGTGGGACGTGGACCGTCAGTGAAAAAAAATGATGAAATACAGAGGAAATACGAGCTTTTTGCTCTACGCTGCGGAGAAGCTCAAAAGGCCGGCAGGGAGACGAGATATAATGTGAGCGCGGAGAGCGGTAGAGAAATCCGAGTGGAGAGAGCATAGCAGGTCAACTTGCGACGCAGACAAAATATCGAGCGGTGGGAGGAGCGTGTCGCAATTGGTGGAGCGTGTCAAAGTCCTTAGCGCCTACTGTCTTAATAACGCGTTTTGGTACAGAAACGTGGCGCGCCTTCTCCAGTTGCGTCCCACGCTCTTCTAGCCACTATAATGGCTTATTAGGTTGGTCTGAGCCCGAACGTTGTCTTCAAATAGATTTATGCACGCTTAGCTCGATTTGAATGCCCAAAACTTAGCATTGAACTCATTTCATAAGAAAAGCCCTCTACGTGAACAGCATCAGAAAATTCGTCCCGGAAACATTTTGCACCAGTCGGGCTTCGTGGGGTCCTTGACGGATCGTGTACATTACGAGGTTTTCTGAAAGGCGGGTTTCGAGGCTGCTTGCACAGTCAGAGGCAGTGACCCTAGGAAACTATCGAACATCGAATCGATTCAAGAAATTTTGTAAGATCGTGAGGCTGAAGCAGTTACGGAAGGATTTCTTGAGCTCGACGACATGACAGATAGCGTCATATTCTGAAGTCGGTGATGGCAGTTAATAAGGGCCTGTGTCTACTGGTGGAGGAACACCTAGGGAATATTTTGTTGAGGAAGTTACGCCAACATCTTCATGTTATGCGAAGAGAAAAGGGCCGAAGTGCGACATGAGCAAAATGTCTTTTTCTGCCCCCCCCCCCCCTCCTCCCCCTGGTTCACGGAGTATGGAAAGAAGGTGCACATGGTCCTGGCAATTGGAAACTTCAAGCACCTAGGATACCACTTGTACTAAAGGAAGGCTTTTAAGTTATTAGTTCCATTAGTTTGTTACATTTACAGCGTATGCCTTAATAAAAATGACCAATGACCTGAGGCCCTACCTAGCGACTTAGCGTCGTCTGTGATAATGACTGATTTCTTACGGGCTACATAAATAATTTCAACCGATCTTCAGTTCAGTGTTTTTGCCCTTTTGGTTAACTACACTGCTTTGCAGAAATACAATTCCACCTGAAAAGTTCTTGAAAATTCGCATGATAGGGCGTTTCTGAAAAAGCCTTTGGAAGTTAAATGTTCTTAAACTAAATATGATTTTGAGTGTAAACGCCAACTTCCTTTTGAGAAACACCAAAAATTTTTATTTTCATTTTTCAGAAAAGGGCCGCTTTGCCGATTTTGCAAACATTTAAATCCACCCCATGTTTCTCGATGAACTTCACTCTTATTTGGTGAAACTGTCAGGTTGTTACCGGTTCCTCATTTGTGGGTGATCACAAAAGTAACACTGCTGTCGGATTCAGAAAAAAAAGGCGAAATCTTTGAAAGAGTGAGGAGATCTGTCATGCAGTCAAACCGCGCGTGATTTGAGCCCTGTTTATGTGGTTGTTGAGCATTTCTTCAAGAATCCTGCAGCATGTGAAATTCAGAAGAGCAATGAATCTTTTTTCTTCGCGTTTTGATTGCGATGACCGTAGCGTTATAGGAAAAGCACGCGATTTTCCCAAGGAGTGCTCAAGAATCCAACCTTCAAGAAAAAAAAATAAGTTTTTTGAAAGACGCCGTTTGGCGTGTGTTCGAGGAACCCTGAGACAGGACATAAGTAGAGCACATTTGAAAGCACGAAATACTCGGCAAAGTCGAGCCCAGTTTCCCAAAATCAGTGTTCCAACTGGCCGGGACCAGGCAATATTGGTTGCACAGTACCTTTTACTGTTTGTCTTCACTTTTCTTACTGGTTTCCTTTTCTAATATGAGCTTTTCTCTGCCAAACATCTTGTAGAAAAAAAACGGGGAAAATGCAAACAGACTGTAAAAAGTAGCTGGTAGAAAGGCGAACTTAATGCAGCTGGTTCAGCAAGCACACATTATGGAAGAGTTGGCTTGATTTTTGGGATGATTTCGTGTCCTCAACTGTGCCATTCTCATTTCCCGTCGAAAAGTGGTCTCAGCGTTCCCCAACACACGCCAAACGGCGTCTTTCAAGAGATTAGGTTTTTTTGAAGGTTGGATGCTTAAGCACCCCTTGAGAAAATCGCTTGCTTTTCCTATAACGCTACGGTCTTCGCAGGCGAAACGCGAAGAAAAAATGAGTCTGACAGCGGTGTTACTTGTGTGATCACCTAAAAAAGAGGAATCTGTAGCAACCTGACAGTTCACCAAACAAGAATGAAGTTCAATCGAGAAACATGGGACGGATTTGTACTTTTGCGAAATCGGCAAGGTGGCCTTTTTTTAAAAATGGGAATAAAAAATTTTTGCCTTCTCGAAATGGAAGTTGGTGTTTGCACTCAGATTCGTATTGATATTGAGCACATTTTACTTCCAAAGGCTTTTTCAGAAACATCCTATCATGCGAATTTTCCAGAGATTTTCAGGTGGATTTATATTTTTGCAAAGCAGTGTATAATTTCAACTAAACAAAGAGGGGTTGTCCTTAAGATCTGGGTAGTGGGTGCAGAAATACGCGGAAGATGGCTAGCACCGTTCTCTTTCCTGTACGACTTTCTAGCATTTAGACAGGTGGTTTTCGTACATATAACTACAGATGATCGATGACGTTTTCGCAGCGATCGATCCCATCACATAGTGGAGAAAGTTCGCGACGGTTTTTTCTCATGTTCTGTAATCAGATACTCTTATCGAATTCAGTCTGAATAAGGATCCTGATATAGTAGCCGAAGCCCGAAAAATGCTTGCACCTTCAGCCTTCATCACGGCCGCTTCAGTTTTACTTTCTTAACAACATCTTGTTGAAAAGTTGACCACGCGTGCGCCACCATGTGACGCACGATTTCACACGAAACGAGCATAGTTTAGTACGACTTATTTGGCATTTTCAATATTCCTGAACTGTTTGCACTAGTTTTTGGAGCCGGAAAACAATAGTTGATAATTGTTGGTAGATTTATGATAATTCCTTTCCGAGAAACAAAAAAGATATGGAGATACTTGTACAACGGGCGGTCCGCAATGTGTTGGGATGATTTTGTGAGCTCAAGCCCCATTTCGATTCCTGATTTTTGTTTCGTTTGACCGAATTCAGTAACGGCTTTTGAATCGAAGACTGGATTTTTTCCAAATTATCAACAGGTGGGGCACATTCTCAACTCGAGTGAAGGGCTTATCTCTGAAGGGTTAAAATTTATCCCGTGGCGTACGCCATAATTTGTGCATCTCCCCAAGCTCTCATATTTTTTTCTCATCAGTAATGGTAGCCTACTAACAACATAATTCGATGACTTATGATCAACATGTATGTGGATCTCCGGCTCCAAAAAGTATAAGTGCGACAATGCGAAATTTTTTTTTTGAACGTAACCCTTCACTCTCAGAAAGACACCAATTGGCTGCAGCCATTTTTACGCTCACGGAAGTTAGCATGGCGGGGTAGGGCGCTCAAAGTCCGCATGAATCAGGAGGCTGCTCTGTAGGTCAGTCAGAGAAAATAGAGCTCCACTAGCGAATCTAACTTTGAATTATCCAAAGTATTGTCAACGAAGGGGCCCAAGTGGTGTAGTGGCAAGTGGTACGCTTACCACGTGCGCGGTCCGGGGATCAAATCCTGGGTTGTGATCGATTGATGTTTGCCGCATCCCAAAAGATCAACGACGAATGCTCTATCTTTTTTTCTTATTTTTAATGTCAACTAAATGACAGTAAGTTTCAAGACAATACCAAGGTTGTACAGATGTCACGCAGCTGGTATGAGCGTAATCCAACGGTGAACTCTAAGCGGGCAGTAGGTAGCTCCTATCACATCAGTTCGTAAGAACGAAGCCACTGAATTGAACATCGACAATTTTCTTTCAATCTTTGCACAGATTGTTGAAAGATAATTTTCCGGCCTGATCAATTCCTTTCTGAGATGGGCCACGCGTTTCACTCCTACTAAAGATCGATAATGGCACTTAAATGTGATTTGGCCTCTACAATGGGTTGCAACGCTAGTAGATGTTCTAGTGTTTTCATCCTCTCAGACAGTTATGGAAGCGAAAACCTGATGATGAAGGATTGAAGAGCTCACTGGGCCAGATCAGATCCGGGATTTGACTCCGAGACCACGCGCTTGCCATGCAACATCACTTGTCAATGCGCCTTTTCCAGCACGCACAAGTTGTATATATTGAATCTTGATCCTGTGCCTCAGTCAAAAACGGATAGAATTGCTTACAGTCGACTAAGTTTTAATATATCCCTCCACTGAGTGCTGGGAATTGAGACACTAGCGATGGCTCAAAGGCGAAGTTTATGATGGAAGACAGCCTAATACAAATCGAGGTAGAGGTGTTTGGTGTAGGGATGAACAAAGAGCAAGAAAATAATCCGAAACCCGCTGATGGAACCCCTTTTTTCCCGTCGATCAGCACGTGAAGGCTGTCTCATTGTGCTGACCTCACTAACCCCTCTCTGCTAGGCGGCTAGAGCCAGACGGCAAGAGGGTGGGCGGGAAGTGGCTATAGCAGCCTTCGCTGCAGATTGCGTGACGGTCCGTACCTCTAATGGGTCCCCTGTCCTTCCACTAGGCAGATTTTTCCTTCTCTGATCTCCAACCTTATCGTGAAATCCTGTAATATCCAGAAACTTTTCCTTATTAACCCACAATGGTTGGAATGAAGATATCCACTCGAGATTGTCACAAAATACCGTAAACAAAATACTCAAAGATCGCTCTGAAATCGCACACTTTCGCTAGTGTACTCAAGCGATCTCGTAATTCATAAAAATCGAACCGGGCCTTTCTCCATTTCTATATAGGGAGTTCTTAGAGGTGAAAACACTCGACCTTTTTTTCCGGCTCCTATATGGCGCCGATCTTTTCTTCAGGAGGGCAAACCCTGCCTTGCTTTTTTGGAGCACAATGTTCGCTATTTTTCAATGGTTAGTGCTATCCTTCCTACACTCGGTAGAATCCACATGATGGCCAGATATTGAACATGATCACTTCTTTTTCAATCTATTCAAATGTGTAAATCGTAACTATTGGGAGTTATTGCGACTTGAGTATCATTGGGTTGGAGCATAATATCGTAGCGCTTGCATTTTTCATTTTCGTACACAGGCAATGTCCTCAATATTATCAAATTGTACGACATAAATACGGCTCCAATCACACATAGAAGGTAGGATCGGTTGGAGAAAGCTTCGGTAGGAACATTGGATTCTGAAAAACTCCTGTTCTGGCGTTTTTTATTCCTAATGTAAATCGAGGAATAGCAGCTGTCGAAATGCCGATTTTTGCCGCCTGAATTCCCCAACTTTTAAGCACTATATCTGGCTACGATTATAATTTTTAGGAAAACAGAAACGATATTGTAGAGCGAAGAAAGTTTTTTTTTCAAAGTTATACACGATTTTTGAGGGATGCGTGTATTGATTGAATTTACACGCTCGAAAAAAACGCTACGATATTATGCACCAACCCAACAGTTATGCTTTTTAGTGACTTTGCTGAAATTCTACTTCTACAAAACATGTTATCGATTCATCTTCCATCTATAGATAGTGCAGGGACTGAAGCTACATTATTACACTTGCGAGAATGGGATAATACAAGACCGTCGGCTCGTCCCCACAAGCCCGCTCCATAGTCTGGTCCATAAGCTCGTGTGCAAACCCTTCATGATCATTAATGCAAACCAAATGCATGGCGCATCCCAGCAACACTGATCAATATCGAGCGCTTCATTACTCCTTCACTGTAACCATTTTGAACACGTTGACCACAACGCGCGTATATAATAGAGGCAATATCTTTCTCCATAGACAAGCTCCTGCCAAAGGAAAAGAGCGGTTGAATAAATTGCTCGCGTAACGCTTAGGTGTCCCTTCCGGGGTTCTACACTATCAAGGACCACTACTTCTATCGGAAAATTTCGAAAAAAAAATCAACAAATTTTCAGCAGCTGCTACATTTTCACTGAGGAGTGCAAATTTAGGCGCTATTGCACTATTACAAACCTAAGAAATGTCAGGAAAAATTTCTGACAAATTTTGCTTAATTAGTAGTTCAGTGCCGCGATCACGAATATGGCATTTGTTTTTGACGCTGACGGCATTTAGTCGCTAGCTGTCGCGCCAGTTAAACACACTTGTGGTGGTTATTTAGCGTCCGAAGTGGCGTTCAGATCGTCAATAAGCTGTTCGGACGACACCGCTCCAGTTGATTAATTCTCTGAAGGGGCTCTTGCTTATAACTTTGCACTGTTTGCGCTGTGCGCGCTACCTTGAAACAGCTCCTTACAAATTCGTTGATTCAGAACAAAACCTCTATATTCGGTACGTCGAGAACACCACAGAAACAGATACATTTTGAATTACAAAATTTTTGAAGTGGTCTTTCCTTTGGTCTTCACCACCACACAACAACTTTACGGTACCCACCATGATTTACCGTCGATGCCGGCCGCCGAAAAAAAAAAGAAAAGCGCGTTCATTCGAAAAAAGGAACTGAAGTGAGGGAATTTCTCTTTACATCTCGCGCGTTCTTGTCTTTCAGAAGGGAGAGAGTGAGGGAGATTAGAGAGGCTGATAAGGGAGAGTCCGGACATTGCAGAGAGAGCAGACAGCCAGACTAGGAGTCGGGCGACATGCACTGATGTTAGACTCTGGAAATACACTCATAGTAGTAATTCAATGTACTGGTCAGGATATGACATTCAGTTATGACGCTGGCGCCACTGGAGGCGATTCTGAGGGAATAGGTGTGGCGTCAAACTGGCTTCGAAAATAGGTGTCATATTATGACTAGGGCACTGAATATCATCTTCAGACCTACCTTTAGAAACGTTTTTTAATCTTTTTTGGGTGGTTGTAGTGCAGTTGTGCCCTAACGTACTTTGCAGTGCGCCTGCTATGATGAATTTATGTTCATAAAATTAACACGGAAAGGTGCTTTTCGCCTTGAATGTTGAATTTCCACTTCAGAGGATTTCGCCAATAAACCCTACAATGGGTGTGGTTCACTAGAACAGAAGCGACTTTTCCACTTTTCGCGCGCGAAACTCTTGAGCATTGGTGGACCTGGGGTCCCGCAGCGAAAAACGTTTCGCGCACGACAAGCGGAAAAGTCGCTTTCTGTCTTAGTGAGCCACACCCTCTACAATAGCTCTAAAATTTTGTCACTGATAGTGTTGCGCAACTAACCGTATGCTACTCTTTCTATTTATCTGTTACTTCCACAAAAAAGTCGCAGTTTCACAGGATATTTAATATTTTGCAGGGTTCGGGAAACCATAGTGAATTTTGGAATACCTAGCCTTTCTATGGACGACGTGGTTCATAATTATTAAAGCTTCGTTTGTTCAATACATTCAAAAACCCAGAAAAAAAAACTAGTAATGCGCGAAAAAATAGAATGACATGGGTGCGGGAAACATACGTACCGCGCCGTCCACGTGGCATGTAAAGTGCAGACGTAGGTAACCTGCGCTGTCGTCAACGCGTTAAACTTACATCTCGTACGCTCTAGCTTTTTAATTTCAGAAGAGACTGAGCGATCTTTCGACACCTTCTGGGCAAAGCACGAAAAACGGCTTATGAACTGCTTTCAGCTACGTCAATTCGAGGAGAACTTTCGAAAGGTATGACATCATCTTCTGAAGAAAAACTTTTTAAAAGTCATATTGGTTCTAATTAATTTGCTTTCACCGTTAGATTCTCTGTAATCTGCTGAATTTGTTTGTTTTTTTTTCATTCTGGTTTTTGTTCACCAAGTACTGTGGTGATGATTGTTCATCATCAATTCACCACTGTTATTCTCTAATACGACGTTATAACATTAGTATTTTTTGAAAAACTGATCACAATGGTTACCTCACCGATAATGGTAGCTATGCAGTACTTGTAAGTTCACGTACTATGTCACCTCCTTGACACCTTTTTGCATTAGTTCGCAAGCGCATTGTTTTCCTCTTCTTTCAAGGTTCCTCTCAAAATGCCTTGACCTCGGAGGCCGAATGAGCCGTGCGAAAGTGTTATCGAATTACTTCCACCTCTTCGCTTGCTTTATCCTGCTACCATCACCATTGGTACTTCTAGGAACGGCTTACTATGAAGTAGAGTTCAACCACAGAAAAAATTGAAATGTATTTCTCCTCTTTCTGAACAAGTTCTGTTACATTGTAGCAACCATATTCCTTCCAGCTGTTAAGTACAGCCATGTTGACTAATACTCTCTGTTCGATGGGCTTTGCGCCGACCTGATTATGCCCAAAAAATCATTCCGCAGGACTTACCTTAACGCTCCTCTGTTTATTTTTCCCTACTATTTCTCCTTGCAAGAGCGGTGGCAATGTGCGTAGAAGAATATGGGGCATTCTAGGGATTATCAGACGTACTTGCATGCATCTGAACTTGCATCACTTTCACCAGGTTCCTACCAGGGACCACCTCCCTCTCCCTCAGGGGGTCCCGATGCGACCACCCACCCCACACCACCGTGAGACTCAGTGGGCTCCCCCAATACGATCCCCCTCTGCCCTTCTCGGACCACCACCCTCACCACCATGGCTGTTCTTAAAGCTTCTGATTTTGAGACCAATCGACAAACCCGATCCCGCCCACTGTTCCTCCAAGAACTGCAGTTGCGGCTTGTGGGGTACATTAGTGCAATGAAACTGCGAAATTTCTCTATCCTTTTCCTACCTATGCTACCTTCTCGCATCGCACTGCGCCCACCAAATTCCTTAGAAAGCCCATTCAAAATCGCCGGTCGCTCGACAAATCACTAATACCACTCAACCCTGAATGCGACCCCACCCCCTTTGCCAAAAAATATGACCCCTTCGTTCGAATAGAGCGGACGCATGGTTGCCCTGGTTCCCACTTGTTCCTGAAAATGTGTTCATAGAGACTAATGACCTTGGTGCAACGGAAATGCGGGCAGCATATCCTTGTATAGGGAATGAAAGAAGTTGAGAGACTGATTTTCTTATGCCATGGTGCCGTTCGTTGAGCCCCACGTACCAGCATATGTATGTCTTGTGTGATCATGCCCGACCACCGATCGGGACCACATTCCTCGCCTTCGGCGGGTGACCGCTCTTCGCTGCTCCAGTTGGTCGATTCCGCTTTGCTGCTCATTTGATTTTCGGCATCAACATCGAATTTTCAGAAAGAAAACATAATTAAATTTCAAAATGGACAGCTTTTAAGTGCTTCTCAAACTCATATATTCATGATCTGTTTGTTTATTTATTATGCATTTATTTATTATTTATTTACTTTGTTTATTTATTTGCTTATGTGCATGTACTCGCTGTGGATCATGAAAATGTGGCAGAGTTACAAAAGAGAATCAAAAATCATCGAAAAAAGATGTGGCTGATTAGGTGGGTTGTTCTTTCATATTTCAGTATTAATTAATGGAATTAATCAATACTGAAAAACAGAAGAACAATCCACTCAACTTTTATTGACAACTGTTTGACATTAAGTAATCGACAGTTGTTTATTATTTATATTTGATATATGCTTGATTTATCCCCGCATCAACTTCATTACACGCTCTCCCAAGAAATGTATTAGAGTGTATGAGACAAGCGATCACGTGAGGTCTTAAACTTATTTATTTATTTATTCATTTATTTAATTATTTGCGACTGTTAGTGCAGCGTAAATCAACTACACAGGTTTGAGTTAACTAACAATTTCACCATAGATAGAATAAATGTGGAAAATTGATGGAATGTGCTTTGGTGATAGAGGGCTCCACAATAATTATGAAAAGCACTTATACTGCGCGAACATTCATCAAGCTATACTTTTTTACCAACCATTTTTTATCACATTGATTTTTGTTGCTATTATTTAGTTATTGTTACATTTTCAATGATTAGGGATCGTGGCTATTTATTTCCTGCCCTTTCAGAAGTCTATGATAAATCTGAGAGCGCATATTCAACATGTGGTCGCTTACTCCCTCATTTATCATCTAGAACAATATGAATTGATGTCAATGTGGTACGAGTCTGTCATACAAATGTTCCCATCTTTCATATCATTTTTTTCTCCCCTTAGAGTGTTTCAGAAATTGTTACTTACTAGTCTTCTCTTTTCCAGATCTCTGGACCACATAACAGTCTCAAAGGAACACATAGCTCAAAGAACCACAGTGTTTGTTCAAGTGTGTCTTGTTCACAACTTGGTTTCTCGTCTCTCTTGAGCACTCACTAGAACCGATTCTTACCACCAATGAATTGATCTATCAATATTCTTCATTTCAAGCCAAATATTCTAGGGCAATACAAAAATACAATGACGACAATGTGGTCATCGTTAAAACCCTATATAGCCTTCAAATAGTTGTGATCGGTTGCGGTTCACTACGGATTGCCTCGGATACTTGGGCAAACACGATGCACAAAGAAGCAAAAAAGGTCGATCGCGGGAAAATCAGCCCAGCTCCATTTTGAACCTTGTCCTTTCAAATCGTGATTCATTCAAGCGCTCGAAATATGATATTTTCTAGTGCTGTTGTGAGTTTTTCATGTATCTGCGTGTCCACAGTTATTTTGAGTTTTCAAGAAGTCCCGAGGGAGGCTAGTACCGAGCATGTTCTTGTAGTTCCTTCAGAATCCGCAAGGTATAAGTGCGTATCTTCTTGACCCTCACCTTATTCTTTGTGATTGCTTCAGTCTGAACTTATTGTTTCCGCAAGTGGAGCCTTTCTCCGAGTTCAGTATTTTTTGCTCGAAAGCAATTTCATCAAAAAGCATTTGCCGTCGATCGGACCCTCTTTCTGATGCGGCACGCATTTTGCTTCCATTTGTAGGGACAATCCGAATGCGTTGTGGCCTATACAATGACTTGCGGGGCCGGCCGATGTACAAGTCAGTGTTTTCATACTCCCAGACGAGACTGGTATCAATTAACCGACCCCTGATAGATGGAAGGCTTGGTGGGCGTGGACGACACAATACCCAAGATTTGATCCTCGAACCGCACGCGTGGTAGGCACCGCCACTTGCCACTATACCACTTCCGCCCTTGAACAATGGACATATTTATTGAAATTATCAACTTACCTGATGCGATTCTAATATCTGTAGTACTTTCATACTGTTATCGAGAGAGTGCACTCATCTTTTTAAATTCAAGTTTTCCATTCATGTATTGCAATAGTATTGGCCGCTTGAAACCATTTCCGCTTTTTTCGGTTACACTCCTGTCTAAAACCGAAATTTGATTGAACAGCGCTACTCGACTCAAAGGCACAGCCAAGAAACTCCCAAATATGCATTTCTATTGCAATCAGGTGGAAGTAGAGAGCCAGAGTGGGTCACCAATGAGGAGAGGACAAGAAGTTGCCAAAATCGTCCTCAAACCCTTTTTCCGCAGTTTATTTTAAGCACTCTACAGCTCAGCGCGAAGAGAGTGTGTGTTTGAACTAAGGACACTGACGACGAAGGTATGAGAAGGAATGGAGGAAGGAGAGACGTTGACAGGGGCGGGCTGCCATTACGCCTATTAAAAGGAGGTCCCAGCGGTAGAGGCAGTTTCGGAGCTTAATCATGTCGTGTCAGAAGAACACTTTCTCCCATTTCGATGCCTCATATCACCTCATCAACGACCTCTACTCCTAATCAGTACATAGTGGGCAAAACATTGCCTCAGCTGGGACTCGAACTCGGATCTCGTGCTTGTTCACACCATTGTTGACATTCCACTCAACTTATTTCGACGTATTGGGTTGTCTCATGATTCCTGTCGCATTTCTACTCAAATTCAAATTTCTTCTGTTCAAGATCGTTTCACGGCTAAAAACGTTAGTATGTTGAAGTATGCTTCAAGAGTCTTTACAGTGTGGTTTCAGAACTAGCAGAACGGGTTAATCAACTAGGAATAAAAATAAGTCAGTGACAATAACGGATGGTTAGGCTTCACCAGAACCTCAGATGAACCCTGTTGCAAGGAGGATAGCAAGGAAGATCAGCGCTGTGTTTGACCCAGTCCCTCCTAATGGTAGGATACCGAGCTAGTGATCTAATCGCAACGGCAAAGAAGAAACGAGCTGTGAAGTTCAACCTCATACTGGACCTGCGGTCACTTTTGATGAGGGCCCCTTACACCTTAATTCGGGATTGCATCCGAACGTTGCCACCAGGTTATTGTAGCAGATACTTGGGGCAACCGATGCACCAGCACACACTATCCGGATGCAAGGAATTGCAGCAGAATGAAGGCTCGATGGAAACCATATAGTCCGGTCAACTATGAGCAAGAAGCACGCTTGATCATCTGGTAAAAATTCATTCCCCTTGTAGTCCTCTCCGGCCCTCTGTAGTCGATCGCCAGTGCAGGAGAGTCACGAGCTCACTGCGACAACAACACGCGGCACGACAGATGACTACCTTGCAGAAAGGAAGCACCAGCTCATTCAAAGCCCGAACTCCGTATTCTGAGGATATTGTCTTTGGTTCGTTGTGTTCGCTGGATGGCCTGGTTTGGGAACCGCTTCATTGTGTGAAGACAAGCATTGCAAAAGTCAGCGTGGAATAGCTCTCCAGGCTGGCTCCGCTATTGCGAGGAAACCGTCAAAAATGTCTCAGAAACTCCTTTCTCCAAATGGATCCCCGACCTCACATTGCAATGCAAACCCGCCACATTCTGGAGAGATAGCCATGGCCACGATACCTCACCCACATTGTAGCACTGGCATCGCACCACCGGGCCATCGTCTCTCCTGCGCCATAAATCTGCATCTGCCAGAGGAAAAAAGTTAAGGTTTAGGACCATCGCAAAATCGACTTTTGCCAATTCCTCAGTTCCCAGCTTTACTCATTGTGAGCGGATAGCCTCAAAACCTTCCCTAGCAATTCATACATATCAGCGACATGGTGGTTATGCTGTTGATCAGTTGCTTGCTAGAAAAGATAAATCTTGAATAAGCAAAAGGATCAAAATTGCAACAGGAATTATGAGACAACCCAATACCTCTGATGGAATTGCAGTTTTACAGAACCAAAAATGTTAAACTCGAGTGACCCTACCTGTAACCTCATGATTGAACTTGTGAAACAGTTTTCATGAACAACTTGCTCAAGAAATAACTAAAAGAAACAAAGAGATTGTTTTGGTTGATCCCATACCTCTAATGTTTTCGTTGACTGCTATTTTCTAGTTAGCACTTGGGATGTTTTTGAACCCATTAGCAGTAAGCCTTCGGTGTCACCACCTGACACCTTTCTAATGTTCCGGAACTCACATAGCAATTAGAGTACCTCGAATTTTGAACAGGTCCAATCTACTACGGAATCCGTTTTGTTCTTTAGCATTCCATTCTGCAATTACCTCTGTAAATGCGTCCAATGTTGATACTCAGCCCACTTGATTTCTTCTGACGCCTTTCATTGGTATGACATTTGGCATTAATTGTCTTCCGTCATCGAAAAATTCAAAACAAATGATTCAAAGTCAAATTTTTGAGTCATAGACCACCATGAAATTCAACTCTCCGAAAGTAAATTCAATCACTTATAGACGCGAAGGCCATTTTTTTCGAAAGATACTCCTAGTGAGCCCGTGAAAATGAAGCTTTCCGGTCGATAAACTTTTGCATACTCTTGCGTCGTCACAAATTTACTCGAAATAAGGAAATGAGAGGGCGTGCTTGAAGCAACACCCTCATCAGAAGTCTTCTTAAAAATCTGTTTATTGGGTGGAATAGTAGCCCACGTATAGCACAGCTATGCCGTTGTCGCGGCTCGGAAGTGCGCGACACTGCCGCTAGGGTCTCACAAAGTCAGTATGTGGCGACTGATCTCAGCATTTGGACGAGATACCTCGCGCGCACTCCATGATACACAGCGTGTATCACGGTGTTACGGCTGATTCAAATACGCGCGGGTTAATTGAGCCATGGTGTAGGCAAGTTCGTGCCATGCCTCAAGCGGCCTGGAATGGAGGGAGAGTCAACCGTGCGTTCGCACTATTCAATTGAGGGGGTCGCATTTGTGGTTTTGGGGTGGGGGAACGCATTCAGTGGCTGAGTGGGATTAGTGATTTGTTGAGCGAACGGCAATTAAGATGGGTTTTTTGAGGAATTTGGTGAATGTAAGTGGCACATCGTGCGATTGGATAGGTATGAAAAGAGCAGAGGAGTTTCATTGTTTCATTGCACTGTTATACCCTCCCCCCTCCCCCACCCTTCACGACGGCCGTTTTCGGAGGAAAAAGGGCGAGTTGGGCTGTGTCGTCTGGTCTCAGAATCAAATGCCAACGAAACAGCCGTGATGGTGAGGATGTTGGTCGGGGTAAGGAGAGGGTGGTCGTATTGGGAGTGCCTCTAGAGTCTCATGGTGGTGATGGGGGTCGTACGAGAACACCTTTGAGAGGGGAAGGGGGCGAAATTTTGGGGAAGTGCGAATGTCACGGTTGACCCTGTTGGAAGCTCGTCATCAGTGTGTTCGACATGTTATTCATATAATTGTGGACATCAGTTGTTAGCTCATGGTCGCTGGAGCTGCTGCACAGATGTTGTAACGAGGCCAGTAGACATGCAACATGCGCCATCATTTCAAAGCAACCCTTCGAATTGTTCGCGCTCTGGTTGACGCATGACTTGTCGGCTATTTTCCATTTTTCGCCGTTCTTTTCCTAGGTTTAAAAACGCTGAATAAGGTTTGAAAGACGGTGTTTCAGTTCGGAAATTAGGTGAAAATGAGGCTTACTTTGTAATACTCAACAAAACAGGAAATAATGCTTTCATCATACCTTTTTATAGTGCTGAGCCTTTATGTCAATTGATCTTAATCTTTCTTCTGTATCTTACCCTGTTATGGATCTCTGTGAAGTCATGTATAAAATCCACACTTCGCGACTTCTGATGTATTGTTACCGCGTTCGATAATAAGAGGTTCGCCTGCGAAGGAGAAGGGATTGAAAGCTCTCAAAAGCAGGAATTTGAAGCCTTCTTCTTGGAAGGGGAACGAATAGAAACAGTAGGGGCCCAGATGAGAGAGCATAGGGACGATCGAGAAGCAGACGCCATAGCGTTCGTAATAGTGGTTGGTTACCTTCATGACTGCAGACATAAGCTCCACGCGTTGCTGCCATGCGCGTTCGAGTCACCAGTGAACCAAACCAAGCCCTTACGGTTCAATCTGTCTTGCTCATAGAGAGGATTGTTTCAGAAGGTGGTGCGTCTTTAAAGCTAAGCGTAGACCACAGGGTGGATAACGGTCGAGGAACTCCTCGACTATGGCTCTCTACTGTACAAGAGTCGTGTCGAGAGTGCATGTACGTGCGAAGAGCACAGACGGCTCGCGGGTAGCGAGTGTGAATCTCCGAGCGGGAGAGCGTGGCTGAAAATGCGAAATCCTCGACAGGCCGTTGCCGTGTCTCCGACCAATTTTCACCCTGGTTGACTATGCAGTGCCTATTCACATCTTTCTTGCTTATTTTCAGGCTTTCACTTGACTTTCAAGTTTAACTTCTCCCTCTAGTCTCAAGCCCATATGTTCAAGAGTGACGTACATGCTCGAATTTATACCCTTCTTCTTTTTTGTGGCCCGACAAAATCACAAAAATCGCTGCTTTCTGTTTTTATCCCCAACCTTCGGGGGTTCGCGGCGTTTTCGCACCACAAGATTCACCTGTTGTGTCTTTATTTATCATTTTCACCGGTTTGCTTCACATTTCTACTCCTAGATTTTTAGATTATAGGGCTCACCATTTTTTCGAAGCGTCCTTTCCACGAAGCCGAAAATTTCAAGGGATCACTATTATTGACAGGAAACAGCTTTCATGCCTTTCTATTTATATTTGCACGTGCGAATAGATAATTGTTCACGTTCTACAAATGCAACATCATCGATCAGTACACCTTGTTTTCTTGCTCTGCTCACAACTGTCAGCACTCATGTAATAGGATAATCTGTTGCGTCGTTCACAAACACTGGCTGCTTGACAACTTTAGTTTCTCAGAACAAGATGGAGAAGCTTCACAGGAACGCGGGAAATCTTGGATTTGTGATCTTTGGAATTCGGCCAACCAAAAGGATAGCCCGCCATTGCACACCCGAAGGAAAAGGGTGAGCTTGTTCAGGAAGAACTGCTGTGAAAGCAAGTGTTGCAACAAGAGCTGGGATTGGTGCTCATTTCACAAGATTGTTTTCCGAGACCACTTGAGCCGGTCCATATCACGAAATCATTGGTGATCGGCCTCACTCCCCTGCATCCCATGGATTAGGCACTTCCCTCACAAGTGTAGTACTAGTTGTAAATACTTAGGTAAGTGCTGTTAGTGATGTGATCTGATACAGAGTAAGGTCACTGTTTCGCGAACGTTACTCATTAAATGGGAGTAATTCCCAAAACTTTATAGACGCAGGCATGATAATAGTCGCAGAGACGCAGAGATTCAGGAACTTACGGAGTTTTTTTTTTTTCAAGAAACCGCTTTTTTATAAACTGAAGAACCAAACCTTAAAGTAAACATAGCTACATCACAATAAGAATCTCTTCATTCGAAAGGTTATGTCTTTCTTCAGAAGCGGTACCATCGAATGGGACACAAAAATTTGAAAAAACTCAAACTTGTTTTCATTCTGAAAAATGTTACTGTTGCAAATGTTTTCCAGAAAAAATCGTCGCCTTATTGCGTTTTTTGTGCACATGCGAGCTTTCAACATTCGAACGTTTAAAACTTCCCCCTAATCAATTTTTTTGCAGACCTCCAAAGCTAATTACCAACTAGAAGGTTAGTGCTTTCGGAGAAGCACCGCCGCTTTCTTTAAGAATCACTTTTTCAAAAGATAGTCCCGTTGTTCCGTTTTTCGAGGGTTTGTGGTCCGATTTTGAGAAGCACGAGCATTCGTCATTTGAACGTTTGTAGTTTCTTTCACAATTGCTTTTTGCAGATTTCCAAGACTAATTAGAAACTAGAAGACCAGAGCTTTTAAAAAAAACATTGAAATTCCTTTAAAAGATCACTCCTCCGAAAGTAGTTTAGGCCATGCTCCTGAAACGCGAACTTTCAATATTCAAAAGCCCATAACATTCTTCACAATTGGTGCAGTGAGAAGCAGTAAAAACCATGAATTCACAAGATCAGCGTTTTAGAGCATATATTAGATCCTCTTGAAAAGCTTTGGAACAGAAGCCTTCCTTCTGCCAGAATTTCTAATAAGGCTCAATATAATCCGCCGACTTCGTTGCACTTTCTTCCACTGTTTTGCTCTGAAAGCTCTCCAAGAAGCTGTTTGCTCGTGCTTGCTGGAATGTGAAGTGATTCAGAAGGAACTTCTGCTTTGGGATGAGCTATTCAACCGTCTGTGGTGAGTAGTCGCAGTCGTAGTTGAAGGTCTCCTCATTTGTCTCTTTTCCACCTTGGCACCGTCAAATTTGTAATGGTACTTGAGCTTACGTCCCCCTCCCCCTTCCATTGGCCGAATACGACCCCCTCGTTCGGTTGACCCTGATTCCATGTCGGCTAACTGGCTCAACATGTCATTCGTTCAAGTGCTAGGCTACGGTCAACTTACATTGAAGGCTTAGTAAAACTGTCTCGGTGGGGTAACACAATCGTCAGGGAAGCGAGAGATGCGAGTTCGATTACCGCATTGGGCGGTGTTTAGCCCACACCCCAGAACCTTTGTGACAACCTTCGTATCGCGAAGTGAGACGTTAACCCTTAGACTACGACTTTTTTAAACTGAGGTATAAATGTTTTCTGTGTTGCAACTATCCCACCCAGTGACAGGCAACCATCTGTAGAAATTTGGCTGATGTACGTTGGGTTTGACCTAAGACTTGATGTAGGGACCATGCGCGCGGTAGCGGCCCGTCTTGTCACCACACCAGTTCCGCTCGGATGATTTTCTTGTTTGATAAATTGACAATTTAATGAGCGTTCACAACCACACGTTTTTGCAGCATTGAAGTCTTCAATGATCCAAAATTTTACAAAAAAAAATATTTGAAAAGGTCAACGTTATATGGTCTATGAATGGTACTGAGTAAAACACGATTTGCACAAGGGCACGTTGCAAGCAGCAGAAATTATATTCGTACCAGTTTCATTCTTTAACATCGCGCAGTATCTAAATCGCCGACGTGTTGTTAAATGTAGTGGCATAGGGTCCCAACATTCTCCTGAAATTTTTGGATGACCTCAGGATGTCGCTCTAATTTCTGACGAGTAATTGTCATAGTAGAATTAGAGTATCTATACGTGCACAATTCAGCCAGAGCGCTCCGGCCTCAATCTTTCCTGAAATGTGGTGGTGTTTTTGACTACGGAAGAGGGACACATGTGTCCCACCAGTAGTCAAAGGGTTGAACAGCAGTAACCAGATCAAAACTAGTCAAAACGGACAGTGCGTCATGCTAAGTTACTGCGTACTTTTCTCTTACCCTTACAACATCAGTGGGCGGTTCCAATGCAGCCCATGGTTTGTGTTGCGGCTAAAAAATTCCGCCGACAAGGGTCCGGTTGCAAACTCAAGTGTGTCGCAATGTTGCGGCCCACTTCTAACAACATCTTTGGAGCAATGCTCGGAGGATATCCCTCTGGAGCCTGTGCTAATTCCAGAGTAGTAAAGGAAATGTGTCGCTGCCGATGATTTCAGGGTTCAAGCGGTACTCCTGCTTAGGTTAGTAGAAAAAATCACAAGAGCTCTTCCACTGTTTGCTAAGGAGAAAAATTCAGGTGGAGCCAGAGTTCTTCTCCCTCATGTATCTGTTTGTCATGGCGATTACGTTCGCTTCACCTATTGACGCCGTAAACCTAAATGCTGCTTCACGGTGGCTGCAACCCGACTTTTCGAAAAAATAATTGTTCCCTGTAAATAGCTCTAGTTTACGTGCAATAGCCCACATATGTGTGTCCTCGATTGCGCAAGAAAGTCGTGAGCGAAGGCCAAATAAATTATTATCATGACTGCTCTTGAATCGTGGATTCGTCTCTTTGGATTTACCAGTGTTACTTTCATTGTTCCCTCGGTCCTTCGTGACAAACCTTGCTAACGAGTTACTGCTGTGTGATCTGAAATAGACGGGTTTGAGATGAGTCAAGTATACCAAATTCATGATCTGCGACCCTTGAAATAGAAGGGCTGAGAGCCAGTGAGTGTCCATATCATGGATTCGAACCTACTACCTCAGTTGAGCTGTTCATCTCTCAAGAGTCTATTAATAGCAATCACTTCATAGCCTTTGAACTATGCTTGGGAAAGCCGCACTGGCCTCCACTGGGCCAAGTTTTAATTCAATAGTCAAGGGAAGACTCGTCTTTGAGGGGGGAAGGGAGGGGAGCATTCAAGTTAGTGAGCCAATTGTTGTGCTTGAGACCTAGCCTTAGGTAAGGAAAGGGATTTGGGGCAGGATATGAGCAATATGTGTTCTCTTCAGCGTTTCTCTCCCCCCCCTTTTCCTGGGCTTACGAGGGAGGTCTCTCAGGTCATGCCCCGATTTTCGTAAATGGTTCTTTGCATTATGCAGAGACACGTGCATGAAATTTGAAAGCATGCTTCGTTTTTCCTGAGCGGCCCTCTGGACGCCAGAAAAGTGACGAACGATTGATCCAGGGTTCGATTCCCTGCGGTGATAAATTTTTGCATTTTTGATTGACGCTTGCATGAAGTCGCAGAATGGTACCAGCGGCTAGTAATGGATGTCTTATCATATGAGTCATCAGTAACCTTTATTAATAGGATTTTGTCAAAAACTGGTGTCAAAAAGGTGTAACACTTGAGCCTCTTCAACTCTTCTTCTGGCACTCGAAGGACCATTAAGGAAGAAAGAACCATAGTTTCAGGCTCCATGCGTGTGCCCCTATATCATGAAAAAACCATTTCTAAAAAGCTGGGCATGATCTCAAAGATCATCCTGGTTGGTCCCAGTGTCACCTACCATGGGCCCTGTTGTGATATTCCCTCAAGGATATGAGCCCCGTGAAAAACAAAATAGTGACGGGAAAATATCTGTAATTTGATAGACTCGATAGTGAAAAGCTGGAAGATGTGTCACGCGGTAGCTTACTTATGCTGCTATAAAAGACTGCCGATGTTTGTTTCATTGAACTGTTATCAAGGTCAATCAAGGGTCAGTGATTGGAGTCAGCGATGACCCGTGGAGTGACCTTCTAACTCGTCTAGCCGGCTATTATATCCTTCTTCCTTCATTCTACCTTTTCCCATACTTTGTAAAGTCTGGGTTGCAGAAAAAATCGCAGAAATTGTGAGATTCAAGCCTAGTGCATCAATTATTTACACTGTACCAGACATTGCCTCAAGAGTTTACTGGGAGATTGTTTTAAGGACATCTTACTATTTTTTGAGGATCCTCCTCTGATGCATTTGTCATAGTAAGCACACCTGTTTACCGGTAAACAAGAATCAGCTCGCTCCCTGATCGATTCCGTTTAGCTGAATGCCACTCTTGAGTCTATTTTTTTTGTTAAAGGTCTCAACTCACTGCTGGCGTGACTGCTCCAACTCACCTTCGAACTCTCTGACACAAATGGTTAGAGTGCAAACGAGCAAAGAACAGCAACTCGTTTCCACTTGAAAAGGCAGCGAAAATCTGTGTGCTAAGAAGTGGCCAAATTCATGGGATGGGAATGGGTAAGCCACGGCCGTGGCCAAAGTTTGAGTGTTTGAGGTCACAAAAGTCGCGAGGCATTATATGAGCGAGAGATTCTAGACGAGTGCACACAAATGGGCGATTTGCGCGCGAAATTCAATTCGTGTTCTATTTGTCGTGGGCCTTCCACTTTTTGGTGGTTGTTTGAGTTAACAGAGATCCTTTTCGTGCGTATACTTTGTTATTAAAGAAATCATCTTAAAGACTGCTGACTAGTGATTTTGTTGCTCTTCCGAATGCGTTGCTGATCATTGGGTCGTATGTTATGAGCATTTCCATTATCTTTTCATACACCGCATTCATGACGCATCGACACGTGTTCCGCCTTCTTAACTTTAAAATCCTTTAGACTTACTCATCCTTGAGGAACATAACAGCTCTAAGAGTTTATAGAGTCATGAGTTCAATGAACATCCCATTCGAGCAGTCCTTGTTCTAATTTCCGAAACGACCTGGTTTTTTCTTTCTCCCATAGTTTTAGTGTGCGATGATGTCAGCTTTTTTGAAGATCATTATTTATTTGGTCATAGCTTCATTTCAAGTAATGTGGCAGTGCTAAGTTGCCCCACTAACACAAGCTACGGTCCGTGCAAAGAATCCAAAAAGGTTTGATTGAAGGCAAAGTCCGGGCTCAAACTGATGCTTATACGTGACAAAGGAGATGAGAAATGCATGCCAGTGACGAAAAAGCGGAAAAAAACTATCGACAAGGACGAAAATAAAGATCCTACCTCCAGTAGTGACGAAGCGAAATAGCATTGATCTGCGGGCGGGTTCACTGGCCATAGGCGGGGCCGATGCTGCATCCTAAGGTCTCAAGCGCCTCGGTCTTATTAAATCAGTCCAAAAACTTTGTACAGCTCCAGCTTGCAAGCGTTAGCGAAAGGCTAACTTTCGATCAGAAATCCTGGACCTTGCCTTTAAGTCCATCGAGCCGTCTAACCTTCCGGTCTATTAGTACTGCCTTGTACATTGACTGGTATTCTCGAGTCACTGTATCGTTCAGAGCAGTGTCAATTCGAGTGCTTAGTTTGATTGGCTGTTAGGGTGGATCATCAGAGGTGGTCATCTCCACTCTTGAGCTTCGTTTGTGGTCTAGGCACATTTTAAACCGAGGGATTACGACAAATTGTGTATAAGCATGGCGGAAGCAGTAGACAGGAGCCGAGGGAACCGATATGTGCGTTATCGTTGCCAGAGGCGCACTAGTTCGGCCCCCAGGGGCTGGCAATCCTTTCTGAGCTCCGCCTCTGCCGCCTGTGCTCCGCCCATCAGTGTGTTGCTGGCAGCATCATGGTTCTGATCTTTTAGACAAGGTATTCTACTTCGAGCGCATTTACCATAACTTTCCCATGGAATGCGTTATCAATCAAGGGTTGTTCTTTGCTGTTACGATGGTGGCTATGGTTCAACATGAGCAAACGACATCTCAGTTGCTCGTTCACTATCGGAGGTCATAGGGCAAAGGAATGGGGGCCCACATTGCTCGTTCACGACGAATTTCTTTGCTTTTTAGCCCGTGGGGCATTATTCAACTCCCACTTCCACTATAAACCCATCTCAACCTTATCGTAATCCGATTATTAACGATTATTTTCAACCAATGTCGTAACGAGAGCATAAGTGTTCTGCGATAGCAAGGATGGTGTTCACCACTTGCACGTTTCTTGGATCTGACTCTGGATCGTACGCTGTCCAGGACAGTCAAGCATTGCTCCGCTCCGGAGCCTATTGAGTGAAACCAGATTTGTCTGATAGGATAAAAACTGATAGCACCCCATGCATAGGCCGAATCGCATCCATAATCCAATCGCTACTAGAATGAGAAAGAATGCGTGGCGCACCCCTAAAAAGGATTGATCAACACTAGATTCCTTATGTTTATCCTAAGAGAAAAGTAAGGGACAGGGGCAAACATTTACCAATTGCTTTGTGATGCCGTTTGCACTGGAATTTTCTTCAAAAACGTATTTTCTTTTGCTATCGTGCCTGCCTGGTCTGTTTGTAGCAAACTGTTGATATTGAGCAGTACTTATTCTGCTTGGCCGCTTCATGTTTTTGATTGTGCCCTTTGTCCATAGCCTGTGCGTTAGGAAGACCTGAGTGCAGTTGATGGACCTCAACTTGATATCTGATCCCACTTCATTACTCTTGGGACATGCAGGAGGACATGCAGCGTCTTTGGCCGCTACACTACGGTACTCGCCGTAAAAAACGTCAAAAACACGCGAAAAACGCGATTTCGCGTGTTCT
>KZ345011.1:574859-598201 GCA_002352805.1 Teladorsagia circumcincta
CAGGTTAAAGGCAATTGCTGGCCCTGCCCATCGCGCAATGGTGATCGCGAGATGCCCGTCGCGCGATGATGATCGCGAGATGCCCGTCGCGCGATGGTGGTCGCGAGATTGGCAAGTGCTCATCGCGCGACCACCATCGCGCGATTGCAATCGCCGACTATGACGGCGATCTAAGGGCTTATTAGGTTGGTCTGGGCTCGAACTTTGCCTTTAACCTGAGCGTTTTCGATGGATTCTTTTCCTTTTCTTCTTTATTGCCGACCCACTTCGCACCAGTACACTCGCACTCGGGTGCAAGAACCTTACCAACTTGATCCTGTGGCCTGCCCTTAAGTCTTATTTCAGAAAGCGCGGCAGTGAAGATTAGGATGGTACAGTAGTACGGAATTGAGTTCCCCTTTTTTTCCTTTGTTTTTTCTTTTGTAGTAAATGATCATATTTTGTTTGCAAATTTCATAAAACTTCATAGCTCAAAAACTAATTTAGCAATATTCTTGATGTTAGTATGAAAACCACTAATTGGATGTGATTTCCAGTGCTATAAATCAAAACGTCCCTATGTAGGTGGTTTCGAGAGTGTAATGTGTCCACGGGATTTTCAAGGATACTGCATGCACAATGTGATTGATCAAAAGCTGTAACGCTCAGGTGGCCGAACGTATCGATGATATACGCCGAATGGGAGTGGCCAGACGTGATGCGTTGACGAAGTTGATCGAGAGAAAGCCCGTACAAGTCGTGACGCCCGAGAAAACTCGTACACCTGTGGAAGAGGTACGTGTCCTGAATTGTTTGGCACCTCAATACACCGCCTTTGAGAATGATGGTGTAGGCCTTTGGAATATCCCTTTCTTTTTTCGTCGAAATTTCAGAGACTACCATTGCACCTTTCTCAACTGACGTCACATTACAGTATTGTACTAAATGTCCTGCAGAGGGGTTCGCTTCTGCAGCTATTGCTTTTGAAAAGATGTCGCTCTGCTGAGAACGCACCTGTTTAATCCTGCAACTGTCACTTTTCGAACGAAGTTTCGTTTGCAAGAACAAAGCATTCGACCCTAGTTTAACACCCGACACTGAACACAGACACAAACAATCAAAAATCTGGAGCAAGAATGAGCAATGCACTTCGTCAAAGCCTATCAGAACTGCTGTGATTTCGAATTTTGGCTCTAATGAAAACATCTGATAACCATTCAAAATTACCCGAACAGTCACTCTCGAATCCTCAACCTGTTTAAGATCCGGAGAGTCTGGCTATGCAGCTGTGTTAGCAGCTAGCGGCAAAACATGCTCAAAAGCTAAACATCATTCACCAGGGTCAACTAGGCTAACCTTCCAGCCTTTCTGTGTTCTATGACTGGATAACCAGAATCTCACCTGGGAGGTCTTTCAGAAAAAGCCCAGCTTTCTTCAAACGGTTTTCTGCATGAAAGGGGTGCGTGCATGGATCTCGGGACTTAGTTCATTTTTTCCAGAGCGACTCTTTGAATACTCAAAAAGGGGATCAAAAGGCCTATGCGACACACCTTTCTGGCACCAGTTTTTGTTCAAAATCCTACTCATATGGGACACTATGGTCCCGACGCAACATGAAACCCATATTCAGCCGCGGGTACCTTTGCGACATCATGCAAGCGCTAGTCAGAAAGGCAATGATTTGTTACCACGAGGATATGAATCACGGACCACTTCATCACCTCCTTTTTGGCATTTTGAGGGCCGCTCAGGAAAAATAAACTGCAGCTATCTGTCCCACGCACGTACCTCTAAATCACGCGAGAAACCATTACGAGAAAGCTAGGCATCTCCTGAAAGACCTTCCTCGTGAGGACCGATGCCCTCGACTCTGGGATTTTCTCAGGGTCACATTGTGATTAGACCTCACTATAGGATTTCTTCTCTCGAAGCTATGAAGGTGGCGTGGTTGGGGTCTCAAGCTCCGGCTCTGGTTGTCCTAATTTCAATGATCAGAATAAGGCATCAATTGTCTTTCTATCTATGTTAAAGTAAGTAGTGGCCGCGGTGTCTGTTTCAGCTGTGAGTCCCCGTGAATATGCCAATGTGAATAGTACGGAGGAAAGTGTTTTCTTGAGAGAAGCGGCTGCAAGGATCCAAGGATCCGGTTACGTTCAGGCCAGTTAATCAAGCTCTGTCGAGTTTGGTTAGCTTTTCGGATGGAAACGGCCCGGTGCGAAGTTATCTGATATGAAGCTTAGCGCTGCGTTGCGCGTCCACGCTTCCAGTGATTCAACGACTGGAAGAAACTGGCCGCCGTCATTCGTAACGACATCGTGCAGGCTGCAGACGAAAATAAGGAGGAGGTATGGGTGGTATACTGGAGCGGTGAAAGAATACTTAGAATGACAGACAAAGTGCAACAGTAAAGGAAAAAAGATAGTGCTGAGAAAGTTCTGACAAATCAGCTGATTTCACGTCATGGATCAGCTGACTCAAGATGCTACTTTGATGTGCCAGACATATGTTCTTCGACTACATTTGATTGATTGTGTTCATTTTGCAAAAATGGATGAGTGGCCTTTGTTCATCTCTGAAAATAGACCGATTAATCCAAAAGAAATTCCGTTAAAGGCGAAGTCCGTAAGGCAGAAGGTGAAACGATGTCAGACTTATTTCCTTTTGATTATTATCCTTGTAATCGATAATTTCAGATTCTAGGAAATTGCGGAAGAGGCGAATTTCTCTTCGATCATAATTTTTTTCTCTTTTGAATTACTTGTTTTTCACCCATCTCCAATAAACTTATGGAAGCGCAATTCTTGAGCCGTCCCGTGGATAAACAAACTATTGGGAGAACAAGTGAAAATATCTATATGTTTTTATTTGTCTATTTCCTTCCAACACGGATTTGTGACTTTCATCACTTACAGAGCAGCTTACTCCTACTTTCTCATGCTATTACTGTAATTTGTGGGATTGAGGAGGACACATGATACTCTAAAAGCAGCGAAGGGCGGCAATTAATCAGCTTAAAACGGGAAAATCCGGCTTGTCTTTCTGCGGAGGCCGCAAGCGCTCGCCCTTTTTTATTAACACTGCTGTTGCTTGGAGGTTCAGATGCTGTCTTCGTCTTGTACTTCCTTTTAGGTATTCGACAGGAGGCCCGTCGCGTGGCGAGTCGGCGGACGAGTTGCAGCTTGTACGGTAGCGATTCAGCGTCAAGATAAATAGAATGTACTAGTACGGTCCACATCGCCCAGCACGCGCTATGACTCGTCCGCTGACCGTCTGCGTAACTGCCTTCTCGCCGCGCGACGGGCCTCTTGTCGGGTACCCCTTCATTGTGCTCTTCTTCTTGAGACAATCGTACTCTTCGACGTTTTCTGTAATTCGGGAACAAATGCCAAATTTTTCGGTATAACTCTGCTCCGGTTTTGATCAAAATTTGAAAGTCTATGCAGATCCAGAACTTTATTGATGGGTTTAGGTTGAGTTGCTAGGTTCAGTGAGGTTTTTTGATAGCTTGAAAGCATTCATTCAAAGACGAAGTGCGGGATAAAATTGAAGAGTTATCACGCTTGTAGGTGACCGTGGAGATGTGAAGTGTTAGGTCAGTACGAAAATAAAGCCCAAGTTCCTAGTAGCGGCGACGCGGAATAACACTGATTTGTGGGCGGGCTCAATGGAGTTGGGCGGGGTCAATGCTGCACCTTAGGGTCTTATCACTTCGGCCTCGTCAAAATATCCCCACATTTACGAACGTGCTCTCCGCTTGCGAGCTACTGCGTTTTCTCTGAAAATGGCCGCCTTATTACGACCGTAAGCCTCGGACCTTGCCTTTAAGTTCAAGATTGTCAGCCGCGTATTCAAGGGACGCTCAAGTGAATGGTCTCTATTTCGATTATTTGCGAAGGTTACCTTGGTCAGATGTGGTTTTATTGCATTTATGCAAATCACTACAAATGGAATTGCCTCCATTAGTGTACTCTAATTTGCATAACAAACATCCAGTGCAAACAGACCGTTTAGCACGATTCTTTGAAGGTAATCCTCGCAGAAAGAGCGCTGGCCGCCAACAAAGCCTGAAAATTTCCTGTTTCAACCAGTTTTGCCTCAATTCTACATTAGGGAAATTTTTGGCAACTGAATCTTTATCAATTCTTTATTTGAACTTCTATCATTGTGCAAAAAATGATGTTGCTGCTACTACAGGTGATAAATTGGTGCTCCATTATGCTTCATGTTACCTTTGCATTACCCTTGTACTTCAATCGAACTGATGACCAAAAGAAAAGCAATTAATTCAATAATAATCGGTAATACTAATCGAAACTGATACATATCAAAACACTGACGGCAGCCCGTTGTACTGGCAACTCAGCGCTTTTTTTTCTATTTTTTTTTCAAAATCAATGCACCGGGCTGCATTTGGAAAATAAAAGAATGTCAAATACATGAAGGAAACGAAATGTCTTCTTTTGTGTGAACTGTGAAGCGCGTGCGTCTCGCGCTGTCCTCATCGTCTTAAAGAAATAATTTTGTTGGTTTCATTTGTTGAAGTAATGTAAAGTAGCTGATTACAATATCACATAGTACTGATACCCACTGTGTATGTACTCTCACTAATAGTGGGCTTTATTTCCCATTATCTTTACTCAACTTGTTTGAATTTCGCTCGTTCACTCAGCTTCTTGTCAAGCAGCATTCGATGTTAGGCCGATGTCAGACTTTGCAAATCGAGAGATTCGCTAGCGTTTGCGGTCGTGTTGCGGCACCAGCCAATAGAGTGATTCATTGGCCGCGCGCGACCGCAGATCGCTTGAATCGCAAAGTCTGACATCGGCCTTAAGCATCTTGATGCCACGGTATTTCACTTCGAATACTACGAATGATGTATAAAATCCCAAAATACTATTGGATTGGATCATAATATCATAGCTCTTACATTCGGCAAAAACTTTTTGAGCAAAAAAGACACAAAACTTATCAGTAACGTTTTCTTCGTCATTATTAACAACTATGATTTCATTCAACAACTTGTTTTGATTCCAAGTCAGCGGACTTTGTATACGGTAGATATTGAGCCTATTTTTCGAAATCCATATAATCCTCATTTTGTATGACATAAATAAATTGGTTTTGTATTCAGCAAAAAGGTATAGTGGATTGGAATAAGGTTTGATGAAGACGATGGATCCTTACGAACATTCGCTTTTTTTCTTCTTTGTCTTCATGTGAATCGAAGAATAGCAGCTGTCGAAATGCAGATTTCTGCCGCCTGGATTTTCCATTTTCAAGGCACTATATCTGCATTCAGTTAGGGCGATGTCAGACTTGCGAATCAAGCGATTCGCTGGATACAAGCGTCGCGCCAGCGAATAGAACGTTACACCAGCCAATCGAACTTTGCACCAGCGAATCGAACTTTGTATCAGCGTGTCAAACTAGGTACCAGCGACTCAATATTGGCGGGACCCGCTGGCACAACGCTCGTATCCAGCGATTCGCTAGCGAAATTCTGACATCGCCCTTATAATGCTAAAGAAAATGACAAATAGGCATTGTGGAGCGGAAGAAGTATTTTCAAACGCTATACGCGGTTTCTCCGTTAGTATTTGTACTGATCTCAAAAAAAAAAAACGCTACGATATCATGCAACCCAACAAAGAATTATTCTATCACTCTTTTTTTATTTCCATGAAGTTTCATGAGCATTTCTCAAGTATACGGAGAAAATCCATGATCAGTTTCTCTTCCCAACGTCTTTTTACACGTAAGAAAACGACGCTACTCTGCTGTGGTATTCATAAGTGTTTTTTTTTCGTTCAGTGATGAGAGCTTAAATGAATCCTTCCCGGAAAACTTTTGCGTTCTGTCCTATCATGAATGTGTCATTTGTGATCATTAGAGACAACACCCAAAGTTTTACGCTCGAAGATTGGGTTTTCGAAGAGAAACAAATCCATAAAAACACAGTCCATGAACAAATCCACGAAAACACAGTCCATCGAATGTAAGCCGGGCGGAGCCCAAGGCGGGGCATGGAGAGAAGTGCGCCTTGGGGCGACTTCGTATCAGGCGACGCGATGAAAGAATACGGTTAAAGCATCCATTTTTGGAGAATGTAGACAAAACAATCGATCGAATATGGTGCAGTAGAAGTGTGGGATGTTAGTACAATAAGTCAAAAACTCAAAAAAAAGTGCTACTGACGCCATTCAGAGTAGCAAGTGGAAACGTTCCCGCAACCACCCTTTGTCACAGATGCCCGGCGGGAATTGGAACGCTTACCAGGCCTTCTGGTTTCTCGAACCGTTCACCGAAACGAATGCATTTTCCTTGTTCTTTTTGTTCTTATCATGGACGATAGGTCTCAAGCTAGTGATTTATAGGTTGAAAAGAATCATGATTCATCCGGGAAAGATCCCTTTGAAATTGCTTCAGAATTCGCAATAATTCAATTGATAAAAGCCGACCTGATTTTACCGATTCATTCAGAAGAGTTGGAAGTCACAATGATGTTAAAGGAAATCAGTTTTCGTGGTTCTATCTGAATATCATAGAATATCTAAAATCTCTATCAATCTTTTGAAGTTGATTATCACTGAAAGAGTCTTTTTCCCAGCAACTTGCTAGTGACAGCATCATCTACATAGAACATAGTAGCACCCAAATTTTTCTGACAGTGTCTTCACGAACTTTCCGATGAAGAAAAATAAAATTGCTCAGTAGTTTTTATATTTGCTTGTAATATTGCTGAAAGGATATTTCTAAAGCTTCATTTGCAGGGGAAAAATGCATTTTTTGTCTCGCTTTCACTGCACCATTTGAAGTCTTTTTTTTTGAGAAGTAGACAACTCTCAAAGCTTTTCTTGAGACTTGAACCTACAGAAATTAACTCATGATATCCCACAGTAGGGGTAACTTTAAGTGGTTACTATTACTACTTAAATTATAGAATCCTGTCGTTAATCCCTTCACACGTTGCGCATTTCTTTTCCTCCAGAGTTCCTGTCCCACATAGGTCACAAAGTCCGCAGCTTCTGTTGTACACATGTACTGCTGTGATAAGCCATATATCACGGATTTGCACCAAAGCTACGCGACCAGCGGAGTTAGCCAGGGCTGATCTTGTCTATGTGATTAATTATGGTTATGGTTTTTGACTAGGCAATACTCGAACTTGGAATCATCTTTATGAGTTTACACTCCGGACCACCCTGGTGATTAGTCCTCAGTCAGCCCCGTCTTCGTCTGGACTTTTCTGCTAGTTTTTTTTCTGTGTCGTTTTTGGCAGTCTTCCGTAAAAGAATTGCGGAGAAAAAGTTCAATCATTCAACGAAGTCTCCGAAGCGTTCGGCCGTAATCTTCCATTTTTCCATTCCATCTGAAAAATCGCTTGTGTCACCCGCGCACTTTCGCCAGCTGCGGTCGTTGCTTTGGCACGCGGTTGCTTTGTCCTTAATATGTCGTGATGGATCCGCGTTTCATCCGCAGCAACGAATCGATGCAAAAAATGACCTATAGACTTGGTGAGACGTAGTCAAGTCCTACAGCCATAGAGTGGGCGATGGATGACAGTTTGGCGTTATGTGTAGCCGGGGCAGAGGTCACCGGGCATCGTCACCAGGGTCAACCGTCCGTTGTTCCAATACCGAAATTTTTACGATTCCCTCCTCAAGGGAGATCTCTATGCCCCCCACACCACCATCAGCCCTTAAATGGTTCCTCCATTCATCCTTCCCCTCCTAATCTTACCACCACTACCCTCCCCTCCATGGCTTTTCCTGAAGTATCAGATTCTGTGACCTCTCCACACGCACAAACTCTGCTCTCTTCTAACTCCAAGACAGCCGTCGAGTGGGAAGGAAGAAGGGGGGGGAGAGCATGTTCGATGAATCCGTAGATTCCCCAATTCTCTAACCACGTCATACTTGTTTTTTCGGATATCTAGCAAAATTATCAGGAAACCCAAAAACGACCTCACTCTCTCGCCACCACAATTCAGCCAACTTCCAACAATACGATCTCCTTTTCAGCTTTGACCTTCATCAACTCCTAATATGTCCCCCGCCCCTCCCTTTCGAAAACTCCAGCGACCTCCTCGTTAAAAACTGTGCAACGAACTGTTGACCCTGATTGTCACTGGCCCCCAGTGATGGACGGTTTTATCACCTCTGAGGAGTCGCCATATTTCCCAAATGGAAAAGGCTTTTTAGTGAAAGCTATGGCAATTCACGTAAGGTAAAGTAAGTGAGGGTTTTCTACTCTTCACTAACATTCTAGTAAACGGTCTATGCCTTTGAGTCCACTGACTTGTCGCCTTCGCAAAGGGCCTAGTGATTTCGCTGCTTATAGGGAGATAGTTCAAGATGTAGTCAGACTGACTGGCTGATCGCCACGGAAAAACCGAAGGCGTGCCCGTGTTGCCTCATCGTCCAGTCTGATGTGTTCAGTAGAAAAAGCCCTGATCATATCCTGTTGGCAGTCTTGTGTTGGCGCGCGTTTTGCGCTTCGTTTCACCGGCCCCTTCGTCCGCCGTCACCGCCGCCACCGCCGTCACCACCGCCACCGACTGCGCCCGCCTTCTTCACATTTTGCGCGCACTTAGCCAGTCGAGGGTTTTCATACTCATCATTCTCCTCCTAATCCTCACCACTATCCTGCATTCCTGCAGTTATGAAACGCTCCTTACCGCGTTTCTTATCATTTCGTCGACCTAAACGACGTCTCGTTAATTCCCTGTCGGCTCCACTCATCTGGTCTACGAGCGATTCATCAATATGCGTAAACAATAACAACTTCAACAACAGCAGTCATCATCATCATCACGATTACAACATGGTGTGTATTTTGATCTACTCTATAATTCAATGCCTTAACACTCACTTTTCGTATGGGTGGCCTGGCGTGGATGGCCCGGCTAGTATGGTGGTTTTCTCACGAATCTTTTATCGATCGCCGTCTTTGGACCCATTAGGCTATTCTAGTATGTACTTATGTTGCAAACTCGGCGCCAACACAGTTAAGTACCCGCAAATTTATTGCTGGTTATCAGAGGAGTTTTTGCGAATTGTCGCGGACGTTATTCGCAGATGAACAGATGGAGATACTCTCACTTTTTTTCAGCGATCTTCTCTCTCTTTCCAGTCGAATCTTTTCTTCTCCCTGCCATTAATTTTCATTTTCATCTCGTGATGATCGCTTGCGTGATGGCTACGATTTCGATGCTTTCAATGCTTTTACGACATTTCGGCATGTGGTTTTGATCTTGCCGCCCCCTCTCCATGGATAGCGGCCATCATGGACAGTGCTGTGTCACATTCATGCAAGCTGACCAAAGAGATGGCTCAGTTTCCTTCGTATTTTTCTCTCTCTCCCTCCTTTCAAACTAAGAACTCCGGGTTCTTTCATCCTGCATTTTTGCCAATCCTCTCATTTTCAAGGAATTGAAACCTGCAAATTAGTTAGTTAAGAAAAAAGAATCTGAAGTTACTCAGATATTCCAAGTGCTGGAGTTCTCATAAATATAATAGGAGCACTACTGCAGTAATCAACTTGTCTAGTCGAACCTTTGGCCGTTTTCTGACAGCAACTTCCATTGTACTGCATTACGCTGATATGGCGCGTTGGGCTCTGAAGGCTGTTTTCAGCTTGATCGATTAAATTTTTATTTCGAATTTTTTCCAACCTAAACGCATCGTATTTTTTCTTACAATTTTCCGTTGTGGTACAGACTTTGTTTTGAGTCGTAGTCCTTGAGTAGTAGAAAAATACTCCTTTTCAAAAAACGAGTAGAGCGTCGGGTGCAGACCATACACCACAAGTAACGACGTTCTACAAAGTGTAAATGTTTTCCGCCAATGAAATGAAGCCTGTTGCAGTTGTATTCTATCAGATGTCACTAACTATATCTATCATTTACCAAAAATCAGCTATCACTGTAATTACTACTAACCAGATTTATTTGGAGGCCACCGTCACTTTTGGTGTATGCTCTGTACCCGACGCTTTTCTCGTTTTTGAGGAGTGTAAATGAGTTATTGGCAGAGTATCTGAGATTTTTTGGAAACTTCCGTTGCAACATAGAACTTTTTCCTCTCTATTTACCAAGCCTAGCAATCCATGTTTCACCAGTCAAGAGAGTTCCAATTGACAACACTGAATTTCATTCCAAATTCAGAAACTCGTTTCAAAAACTCTTGCATTTCCTATGAAGAGCAGTTCTAGCGCTTTCACGAAGTTCAGAAACGGTGTCGTTCGGTTTAAACAATATGGACGGGAGCATCCCTCTGACCAGGGTCATCGTGACGTTCAATTTTTCAAAAATCCTTCTTTAGGTGGTTCTCGATTGCACCCCTCCCCCCATCACCATGAGACTCAATAACTTCCACCTATTACGACCACCCTTTTCTTCATCCCATCCACCTCCCTCATCATAGCTGCTTCATAGTGCTTGATTCTGAGACCAGAAGATCAGACGACCTCCAAAACCATCGAGCGTGGGGGGGGGGGGGAGTATATAAGTGCAATGAAACGGCAAATTTTCTCTACTCTTCTCCTATCTATCCTGCCTCACGCTGCGCTACTTACATTCACCAAATTCCTTTGAAAACCATCTAAATCACCAACCGTCAACAAATTACTAATCCCAGCCAATTCCTGAATGTGATCCCCTTCTCGAAACCGCAAATGTGACCCCCTCGTTCGAAGTAGTGCAAACTTAAGGTTGGCCCTGTTTCTGACCTCACTATAAACGTCGATCGATAAGTTCAAGTTCACATTCCGTTCACTTTACAACTAATCCGTTTATTATTACGTATTATGTTCTCGCAGAAGCATCTGTCAGAGTTCTTGTGAAGGTTCGCCGAACGTTTTCAAATGCATCTGCACAATCTGTTTCATCGCATTGTTAAGAGCTGCTTGTGGCCGCGACTGGTTTCACACTTCATTGGTTTCAAAATGCGAAAATCGCCATCATTAGTCTGAAATCTGGTGGTAATTACTTGTCTGAGTCGCCTGCCTTATTGCAGCTAGTACGACCTTGTGCTCATGAGGCCGTGACCTCATCGATCTTATCGATGAGGACGGTCTATCAGCTCGATAGGACTTTTCTTTGGAACAAACCTTACTCTGTCTGATTCACTTTCTCTATTGCTATTTTTTGTAGAACTCCGAAAGTTTCATTGAGTACAATATATTTAGCAGATGAAGATGGAGTTGGAGGGGCCACGATAAGGACTTTGATAACACACCCATTGAAGTAACTTATCGATAAGAACGAGTGAAAGGCCCTGATCCATCGATTTCGAATCCGTTACCCTGTGCCTTTTCAGCGGTCCAGCTCCTCCCCACCCTACCCTCTCCCTCTCGCCCAAAATTTCCGGTTCTTGGCTCAGGATCACTTCTGCGACAAAAAAAAAGTTCTCAGTTTCAAGTAAGGCTCTAATTTGGCCGTGACCGCCCGCGTCCCGCTTTCCCGCTCACATGGTTGTGATCAAGTTTAACGAATACCTTAATAGAGATATTCAAATAGAATTTATTTAGATTTTTGAATTTTTCGGCCTTTTTGGGATCCACTCCTTTTTTACTCTTATCTGTCGGTGAACAGGCTTCTGCATTTGAGCACGTATTTTTTACACGAGTTTCTAATAAAGTGCTGAAGAGACTTTTGAGAAATTCAAAATTGAATTAAAATAAAGAGCGGAAATCATTCCCAGCGCATTTGCATATATTTATTTTCTCAGTGTGTCCGCTTTGGGCGTCGTTGACGTCGTCTTCTGAAAAGCCGCTTAGCTTACGTCGGAGAACTTCCTTCTTAGCGTGGAGCTCAGAATCTTCGGCCACCAAGAACACTTTATGATTGCCGTTTTCTATGGTTCGTTTTACTCGATGAGTAGTTCCGTTACGACCAGAAGTCTCATGGGTACACCTTCATTTTCACGAAAGCTCGCAATAAAAGTAGCCCTTGAAGGCACACTTATTTCATTTAAAGCCGCTCTGCACTAAGGATTTCATTGTTTTGAAGGCTCGATTAGCAGAATTGAAAATTTGAAAGGAGAAGGGACGTGGGCTGTTCCGGCTGTTGACCTGTGGAAGTTTCAAGTTGTATGACCCTTCCATAGTTCGTAAAAAGGCAAGGCTTCGCAGCGAAAAACCGTTTTGAAAGTCTCCTTTGAGTTGCAATGGGTGCTGCTATCAGATCTTTGTTTTCTTTCTATTTCAGTTAGAGTAACATCCCTCGGGAAACAGGGTTACTTATGTAGGACCTTTCTCCTACATGTGCTGTGGTCATAACTCTACTCTAGTCTTTCCGTGATAGAAAGGCTCGAGGCTTGTGATGCCTCCAACCAATCGAGTGCTCTTTCAGGCTATCTTTGAAGGTAGAAGCGTAAAACTGTCGGGGACTATGCTATGCAATTTGTACAGTTTATCCCTTAGACCCTGCACGTTGCTCAGCTCGGCTTGGATTTGGCTTGTAGGATTGATACCCGAAAACCTGGGGCTGGGTGCAGCAAGCCCCAACGAGGAGATGGATACCCTCAACTCTGCATCTCTGAGCTCTTCCCCTATTCTTAAATACGGGAGTTGCGTCATCGACCAAGGTGAGACGCAGAGTTTTTTGTGACCCAGCCCCTCGTTGGGGCTTGCTGCACCCCGATGTGGGCTTCTCCCGGCCCGCTTAAATCCCTGTCTTGTTCGATTTTTTCTAACATTTCGCCACTTGTTTTCGAGCTTTTGATGTCCTTCGGATTTTTTGAGGTCAGGACACCGTAACCGATTGGGCGGTTGTTGTAGCCGTAAATTTTGACACGCTCAGCTGCACAGAAGATGGCCGGCTGGGTCAGCTCTTGAAGACGTAGATTCCTTCAAAGGTTTACCGACATTACTTGATGCGACGTATACGACCCCATTAGGATTTGAGCAAAGGACACAAAGGCACACGGAGAAGGGGAGAAAGTGATAAGAAATCCATGAAGATGAGCTTTGTTTCATCAATAGTGTCATTGTTAGATGTTAATCCACATTACTAGTAAACCACTGATAGCTCTGCTGCACTGCTAGCTTCCCATGCAACACCTGGCTCATCTCCTGAATGTTGTGGGGAGCTATAAGTACTGTGAAAACGTGGGAAAGCTCTAAAGCATCAACCAACTGAGCGTGGCAAGTGGATTCAAGCTGATCAAAATTTCCCTTTGACCAATTTCTCTCGTTCTGAAATCTCGCGTAATGAGATTGCAAATCATCATCGCAAAATGTTCGCGCGACCGATTTTGCTCGAAACTCGATGTAATCGGGCTTTCGCAGATAGAAAGCTGGCTGTAGATTTGAATAAGAACTGGTTATACCAGTGGACTGTTCTGAACGTCCAAGTGTCAGGAGTCTTCCATTATTTTCGGTTTCAATTAGATCGACGGGGTCTCAGTATCGGGAATATGCCGAGATATCTTCATGCTTCTTGCATAACACACTCTACGTCAGTTGTGCCTGCTTTCCATTTATTCTATTTTCTGAATTTGGTCATTCCTTTTCCAACCCCGCTGTTGACTCCTAGTTCATTTTGTCATCTCCTACGTAAGGTCTCTTCTTCTTTTTCTTTTTCTTCCTAGCGTTAATGCGCATTTGCAGGGTCCGCTGGTTACGTAAGGTATCAACAAGTACATACATTTTCAAAAATATTTTCTGGCTGTTTCCATTCAAAAAAGTAAATACGAATATTAATTCATTATGTAGTAAACATGTAAAGTAAATAACCAATAGCTAGTACAAAGCTTAGCTCCAGCCATTGTTTTTTTCCTATTTACTACCAACTTTTTCAGATTATTGATAGATTAGACTACTTCAGACGCAGATAAGATGCGAGTGTTCTATTAATTATGTCACCCAAAAAGTTACCGTTAGAATAGGACTTAAAGGAATCGTCCACGGGAAAACTTCGTCTTCATTCTTATCAGAAATCGAAAATTAGCCCCCTTGCCTCCCACAATAGCAAGAACAGCGAAAAATAAGCGTTGGTATTGTTCACCGGATTTCTGTCAGCCGTGAGGCTAGGCAATTTAGCGTTTTGTTGTGCTGTCTGGTAGCTCACACAAAACGCACTACACTTGCAGAATCTCCACTCTCTTTATCTCCTTCGGAAGTCTCAGTCCTACTACCATACAGAAAGCCTGCTTTTTTTACAGACTCACCCCTAGTTGTAACCTTTGTTATGAATCCAAGCAACCAGAGAGGCTGTAAGAAATTTGAATTCCCGCCGTGAAACTATCACAACTGTTGGCCTTGGTTAGCAACAGGTACAAATGTGTGAACGCGTAAAGTTGAATTGATTTCATGTTGAATCTTCCCAGAAACGCCGCATGGCTCCGCACGTCGTCACAAAAGCGCTTCTGGTCCCGCCCACTGAAGCAGACCCGGTCCTGCATATAGGAAGGAACAGCTTTTCCGTGAACGGTTCCTTTTAACAATTATTATCCTTTATCTAGTTGAATTCTCAATTTTTTTTCATGCTGATTCCGTTGAATTTGCTATGAATCCTTGTGTCATGTAAACGCTGACATTCGACTGACTTTGATGTTCGATGCTTGAATTACTCGAGCGTTTGAAATATAGCTCAGTTTCAACAAACAAAAACTCATCAGTTCGCAGAATACGTCACCAGTAAGTTCTCGAACCTTGAAGCAGTGATCATTATGGCTGGAGGGTGGTGCGGTCTGATGACGTCATCGGATGTCATTATCGCACCGCCCCCAACTGGTGATCACTGCCTTTAAATCCTTTCAACTCCTTCTTTTGACTTGACCAAAAAGATCATAATCGATCGGTTTTTTGAAGGTTCGTGATTTTTTTAATGTAAACTCGGTTCATTCTTTTTTCGCTATGGATGAATCAACGTTATCGCCCATCTGAGAGCATCTTCTTATCTTCTTTCTTATCCTAACTCGTCCTTCCTAATGTGTATAAGTACAATCCAACTCCTAATGAGCTGGCTTCTATCCAGTTGGCCATTGTGCCCTTTTGGTGACCTACTATTGGTGGTTCGTACACGCTTCTTCCGCTCGTTGTTCTTCCATGCGTAATCGTCGTTGAAAGGGAGGGCTGGACGTAGCACTTTTTTGCTGATTCGTTCTCCTCATTTCCATAGTACAACATGAGTGACGACGAATTCAACCGGGTTATTCGTCGACGATGATCGCGATGACGCTGTTCATTCCTGGAGCTAGCTGGATTCATCGTTATCTTCTCAACTATAAACTAATCTATTCCACTGTACGTCTTGGTGCTAAGGTTGGTCTCGTACCTGATTTTGCCCACTCCAATGAGGCTCATGAGACTCGTTATCGTCCCGAATTTTCACCATGATCATTTGCGATTAAAATCTGGATCTTTCTCGAATTTTGTTTATTTTTCGCGTTTAATCGAACCGCACGCGCGTGTCTTGTCGTCTCAGCGCGCACGTCAAAGCGTTTTTCCAACGATCAAGGGAAGATTTTGTGTTTATTTACGCGCTCCTGTCTAACTTGAGGGATTTATTGATTAATTCAAAGCACAAATACATTTTTCTATCAATGTTTCTATGCTATCTGCATTTGTTTGAAATCGGAGTCCAGCAGATGGTTTTCATTGTCCAATGATCCACGAAAGTTTTCTTGTTTATTTTTTTGTTTGTTTACATCAAATCCACATCAACGTTGCACCTTTGGAAGCAATAAACCTAGTGAAACAACATCAAGTCGAACAGAACCGGTTTGATGTTACTGGGTTAATGCAGCGGAAACGCCTACTCTCAAATGGCTGAGCCTGGGAAGATCCCAGATCGAAACTTTGTTATTTTATGAGATGTGAGTCGTGGTTTGTACTTTTCGACGCTCATCCCGAGTTTGCTTTCCAAAAATCTGTCAGCCTTTTGTCTTTAGAGGAATGAATCAGAATAGGGCAGTGGTAGTGCTCCGAGTTCACATGCGAGAAGCAGTGAGATCGTTCCCCACTGAGTTCACTCGTTCCGCTCATTGAATTTTTGTTTTAACACGTTGACGACAGCGCGGCAACTATGTATGCCGCCATTTTTGCACCTCATGGGACATTGTGGCAACTATAGTTGCCACACCCTTTACATTCAGTTTTTTCTTGAACGCGCAAATCTTTCTAGGTTTTTTGTTTTCATCTTTTAGAACATACACCATCGTAACCATAAACGATTCGGTCCACAAATAGGTTAGATATGCAGAACGGGAACGGGTTTTTAGGCCTCACAAAATTCTCAGTCCACTTCGAACTTCGATTTTTACGTGGGCAGAGACAAGCAAATAAGCAGAGAACATAACAATCATGCAAAAAATTACAGCATCCAATTCTATCAGGAAATGGATCAGTTGCAGAGCATTTTCTACATAGACATCACGGTCTATTCCGACCATTTTATATGCCTGAACAACAGGCGTCTAATCGAGAGAAAATTCTTGTAAACAGGCCACTCTGTGAGCATTTTTATCATGTCAATGAACTTACTAAAGTTAGCTCCTACAAGAGTATGTTTTCCTTGAGAGGTACCAAAAACGCACCTTATGAGACGAAGCGGCATACATAGTTGCCGCGGCGGCGGCGCCCGCGAAATCGTTTATGTCCCAGGCGGCGGTAAAAGCCAAAACGCGCTATGTCGTCAACGTGTTAAATATGGCTAATCAATATGATACTGGAAATCTGCTGCTCGATATCGCTACCAGGACAAATTCGTGGGCCGAGCTGGCCTTGTTTGCATGCTGTCACTGCTGCAATTGACTCCTAGCTAAGCTAAAATTCTTGAGAAAAGACCTGTCCTGCTTCGTTTATAGATTGACTGGCAAGCTTGTTCGAGATAAGCGTTCAAAAACCCATTTCATGATGTCTCATGTCTCATTGAAAGGGGCCACTTTGACCGTACCTAATGAGATCCTACCCAAGTGAATAGAGGGAAAGGATTAATTTTGACCAGAATCAAGCTAGGGCTACCTATCTCGTGCTCTAGCCAATGTTATGTAAAAACACCGCTCGTGCATTGTCTACTGCGTACACTTAGAGACTAAAGTCTACCGTAACTTTGCCCATAAAGGTAATTGGAAGCCCTGATTACAAGAATGGCGTTCGTTTTTGGCATTGGCGTTGATGAACGCATATTTTCCGATCTATCCAGTGGGAGGGCGCAGGCGAGCGGGAAATAGGCGGTAGCGCCAAGAATGAATATCATATTTGTAACCAGGACACCAAATAACTCCTATACGGAACCTCACCCAAAACTTGATGGAAACAAGTGTCGTGCCAAGGTGACGCCAACTGGCGCTAGATGGTGCCACCGCTAAAAATGATGTCGTTTTCGCAACGAGACATCGAATTACCCCCTGGACAAAAAACGGTGGTCTCTAGGTGTACGCATTTTAACGTGACACTGGCTGGGATTTCTCTCCCGGAAATCAGGGTAATTAGGGTAGTTGTGGGTAGTTCTAAATAGTAGCGAGAGGCGTTTTCAACTAAAACTTGCGGTTTTACATGAGTCATTTCTCACTTTTGTTACGCGAATTGCCGTCGGAATTCCTGAGAGTAGGACATCGTAGAATCTGAAGCTACAGAACAAAAGAGCCTGCACGGATTGTACTACTTCCAGTAATTCAGCTCTGTGAAATATTTAGCTCACACCTTTTCACTTAAGAAAGTAATCCTGAAATTATTCAAGAGAGATTTTCAATGACACTTTTTGATTTCGTCTGTTGTTTGGGATCGCGAGCTATTATGTATAGCAGGCTCAAGCTACGAAAATTGGTTCGTACCACTAAATCTTTGAAAATATTTGCAATTATTGTTCTGTTGAACCCTCCCCGTAATGCTGTAATCTACTGGAAAACATTCAAATGCAACGAGGACAAAGTCTCGTTTGGTGTTCCAAAAAACGTACTCATATGTGCACGTGCGCATGTGAGTTTCAATCCACTCGAACAAAGTTCAGAAATTATTGTCACGAATCAAAAATCACGTTTTTCGTTTTGTTCCTTATGTTTCATGCATAGCATGTTACTAGTTGTAGCAAAAGCAATGCTTGAGTATGGACGGGAGAGAGGGTTTGTGGTTTCCAGGTGAGTTGGTGCTTTCTAAGCCCCCTACGCACACCCTCTTCGAGTTGATCTTAGAGCAAATTGCGGCATATTCTAAGGTTCAGCGAACATCGCCATTAAGTCGACTTGTTGATTCAGTCAGCCATGTTTGGTCACTTTCATAATTCATCAAGAATCTTACGCTTGGCATGAGCTCCCGTGAAACCTCGAGAAAGCCCCTCAGTTCCTTGAGCGTCTGGAGTTCCCACCAAGAAATGCTGGAATTGATTTATTCGAGAGTTCCAGTTTCCACTCAACTGCTTTGGCCTTTTACGCACTGATGACTGCGCGCAGTTTTTGCAAGCCGCGTTTTGCTTTCATATGAAATGTCAGCAGCCTTACTGACATGGAAAGTTCTGGAATGCTTGTTGTGGGTGCAATTGATAATTTAAAAAAAAATTTAAAAAATTCATCTGTTAAATTAAAGAAGTTCATTTTTTTTTCAAAAGAAAAATTAGGCCTCGGAATGGCCCATGAAAGGTGTAGGCTCAAGTGCTCTGCAGAAAACTTCCTCGAATGCATTTATAGCGCTGTCACATGATAAGGGGGCATCCTCTAGGAGTAACCAGGGAAGTCCTTCAGGGAATGCCCAGCTTTCTCCAAACGGTTTTGTGCATGATATAGGGGTGCGTGCATGGATTTCAGAACTGTAGTTTATTTTTCCTAAGCGGCCCTCTGAATGACCAAAAAAGGGATTGAAGAGCTCAAGTGACACACATTTCTGGCACCAGATTTTGGTCAAGACCTACTATACGGGTTACTAATGGTCCTGACTCTAGTATGAGATCCACTTCTAGCCGCGGGTACCATTTTTCGACATCATGCAAGCGCCAGTCGATAATCCAAAAAATTGTAACCACAAGGATCCAAACCACGGACCACTTCATCACTTCTTTTTTGGCATTCAGAGGGCCAGGAAAAATAAACTACGGCTCTGTGTTCTACGCACGTACCCTTATGCAATACAAACAACAGTTTCGAGAAAGCTGGACATCTCCTCAAAGACCTTCCTCGTTAGCCTGGGAGCGAACAAACCCTTTGGGAGAATGAGAATTGCTCACGCGGTGTGGAGTCTCTCCTCCAAAGTATTGGTTCCGTTTTAGAAAAGGGTGTCATTCTGCGCAATTCTGAATGCATGCCACCATAATGCCTCCGTATCTTGCGATAGCACCCATTTTTATTCTATTCTGGGTTAGCTTGAATTGCGTAAAAAATTTTTGAGGAAAGGGAAAATAAATAAGAAATTTTGACTTGGTTTCGTTTTTTGACTGCTGTTTTTAGCCGATGTTCGCCTTGCTCATGTTCTAAATAAGGCTAAATGATAAAATAAATAAATAGTGAATAATAATGATAGATAATGACATCAAATGAAGATAAATAATTAATAAGAAAAATGTGAAAGGTATAGAAAGGTCGTTCTCCAATTTCATGCACAACAGCAGAAAGGATCAGAGAGAATGAATAACAGCCAACTTGGAGAAACTCAGAGAGGAGAAGAATGCCAAAAAAATATAAAAGCTCAGTTGGAAACGCGCAGCCGTTGAGAGTGAGTCTCAAACTTAAAATTTGGGAACGATTTTTCCGAAAACGTTGCTGGGTAGATTCAAAGCCTTTCTTCTGAAGCTTTTTTCCCGCGGCTTGGAATAAATGAAATGGCAAATGGTTTCTATGGAAAAATGAAGTCGCAAAAGGAAAAATGAAAGGGATATTCATTTTCTGCATTTTTATGTTTCGCATTGTTCGCTGAATAATTCATTTCCCGTTTCAGCATGACATCGCAAGTGTCAGGAATGTACAGTGCTGCTCAAGTTCCGATTCACCGCTCGGCTCACCTCAAACTCCTCACTCAATTTCTATCGAGTCATTCGTCATCGCTGAACTGGTGAGCCTCTTGTCATTCTGTTTCTAGAGCTTTGCTTACATACATGCTTTACATGGGTAGCTGTGTTGGCTACAAACGCCTGGCTGGTTCTATTTCATCAAAATTCTACAACATTGAAAAATATCGTAATGGTACTGCTAGTTGCTACTGCTGTAGGCTTGTATACCTGACGTGATTAAGATATATGTATGAATTGATTTCACGTGGTTCTTCGTGACAAGCTTACGTCAGCGCATTTCACTTGGTGACAAGTGAAGCCAGCTGTTGACCAGGTGATCGTCAAACGACACGGCAAGCAACTCGTCGTCCAGATGCGCGGACCCCGATCAAAATCGCAGCGTGTATAGTCAGATGCCAGACACTAGGGTACTATGGCTGCGACGGTTTCATAACGGTTGATCGCTATTTGAAGGCGCTTTTACGATCAAGGTGCAGCATCATAGGAAATTTAGTTAGAGATTGTCAGTGATACACGAAAAAAACGAGAAAAATTGCCTTGACCCCGAGAAACGAAACTCTTCCTTGCCCGTTGATTTGATCATCGTTGCGATTCCTCAATGGCTGCCCTTTTCAACCCTTATGCTATCTCCGCTGAACGGTTAGAAACTCAGACACGAGACGATACGAAAGGGAGGGCGCGCCGGGCCATCTGCACCAAAAGGAGGCCTGCCTCCGGGTGCATGTCCTTTGATGTGAATTGCGTATCGATTCCCACCCTCAGGGAAACCGTCTGTCTTCCCACTAGGTGATTCGTTCTTATTGTGGAATCCTCCTTCGGTACACCGATTCACATTGTAGAAGTAATGTGATATCGCACCCGTGAAATGGCTCCTGGGCTGTAGGTGAAAAATGCCAAACAGGCGCAGAAGCGTGTCTGCACTGGTCAATCCATCTGCGCGAGTCTTTCTGCTCGAGGAAAATCGATTTCATGGCGCATTCCAAAGGGTTTTGTCTTCTACAGTGGACCACAGTGATGCTCATTTATCTGTTCTACCTTAGTGTACAGAATTAGTCGAAAGCATCGTAGGAGCGGTTGCTACGCGAATGCTCGTTGGTTTGACGAATGAAATGCCCCAAGCACAGTAGAGCCTTCCATCCTTCTCGGCTTGACAGTGAGAACGAGACTCATATAGAAGGGTAATAACATTGCACTGTGTTCGTGTTTGTTTCTTCTGCCGATCGAGTGATAGGTGGAACATTTTTTCAACCGGCCTAACGTTTCGACAAAATCGTCGTCTTCTGAGGCCTAAACGCGGTTCAATGTTTAAATTTAGAATCTAGTCCACCAAGCGCCATATCTCCTCCAGCGGTTCCGACATTGCGCCGGGAGTCCACCGAGAAACTAACAAAACGATGTGAACTCACCCAGGGCTCCACCGTTTATGCGGAATCCCGCTTCTATACTGTCGGTTAGTAAGAAATGGACACACCATGACGCCTCCCATGACGTCTCCTGATTGCAGTGATAGTTAGGAGACGCGCGTACGCTTACGTTTCATTTTATTGAACTGTGTGTCGGCCGGGTCGCCCTAGTTCATGTACTGGTCAAACAGGCACTCAAGTGCTTCTGAAGGAGGACTCCACGGAAAGGACGAAGGTCGAGTTAGGGAGAAATTACCTAGTGGGGAGACCGGCGAACATCTTGAGGGTGCGGACAGGCACGCAACCGGCAGCGGCAGATTTGACCTCGGAGAGCCAGAAGGGCTCAATCTTGGCGGGCTCGCCTGTCTCCGCCCACCGTCTGTCTAATCACTCGCCACAGGTCTATACGCGGCAATTGATTGGATAGCGGAGAGAGCGTTTTGTTGAAGAGGGCACAGCCATGAGAGGCTCATCAATGCCGAGATCAAGGCGAAAGAAAGGGGTCCCATTTCTCGGGTTCTGAGCCGTTTTTCATGGTTCCGCTTCCTTTCTGGTACTACTTACCATTCTTACAGTAAGTTGGGATGGGTTGAGTTTTCATCGTAAATTCTGCCTTTAAGGTTCTAACTGTAGAATCCTCGGCGCATTTTGGCAAGAATTAGATAAATGTAAAGCTCACTTCATTTTCTCAGGCTCATTCTAGATGGCTTTGTGATCTGGGAGAGAAAAGCACTGATTTCTTCATGGATGAAGGTCATTGTATGGGCCTGCCGCAATCGAATGTCCCTTCGATTCGGAATGGGAACAACATGCGTGGCGCATTACGGGAAACGATTGATTGGTTGTGTGCACGCAAACAGAGGCCGTTCGGATAACCTTGTTCAACTGAACATATTACATGTCCTGTAGTAGCCTCTGACCTAAAATCCTGGGAACTTTAAAAGGATCTTCCACGGGAAGACTGGTCATTCTCTCCTTGTGTGCGGGTGTTTTGCATGGTCACTGAAGACCACATGTAAAGTTTGGAGCGAAAAGAATGAAAAAACCCAAAAGATATAGCACCTGGGAAGGCTCAAATGTTGGACGGGAATGGACCAGTGGGCGGAACCGGAAGTGCTCTTGTAACAGAGTGCATGGTGATTGCGGAGCCACGTGTAAGTTTCTGGGAAGGATCAACGTGGAATCCGTTCACTCACTCTTTCAACATGTTTGCACGTGTGGCTTCCCAAAGCCCACAGCTGTGACAGTTTTACGACGGAAATTCAAATTTCTTGTAGTCTTCCTGGTTTTTTGGATTAATAACAAAACAAGCGCTTAATTCTCGGTCTTTTTGCGATTCACATGAAGCAAGAGGACTGAAGTATCAGTTTCTTTTAAAAATGGAGGCAGGGTTTTTCCGTGGAAGAATCCTTTAATCTAGAGATTTCCGAGAACGATTGGTATGTGCGAATTCTGTACCGAATGGCATGGCACCGGTTGCTTTTTGCAGTTGGTGCTCCGAATTACGCCCCCAAAAGCCTACTTTCACTTTAGTTGTGCTTGAGCTGCCGATCTCATGCACTGTGGTTTTGTTTGACAGCTGCTTTCCCAGCTATCCTTCTTATGATTTCCTTGCGGCACCAGCTGTTGAATTACTCAGCTGTCTTCACGTGCTGAAGGAAACAAAATGTTGGGCATTCTACCTTTTTTATTACTAACAAGGGTGTTAGATTGAAGCGCACCCACTCAAAACGGTGTCTTGCATATTGTAGGGACGCATACATGAACTACACCATGTTTTGTTTTCGCTAAACGGTTTCAGTAGTACCAAGAAAGTTGTGAAAGATAGTGTTACAGATTCGATCCCACGTGGCTACTAAATTTTACATTCAGGTTGGCGCCCACGGGTTGTTATGATATAGCGCTGAATTTCAAAATCAGGGGCCGTATGCAACAAGCCCCGAGACTCGTCGGGTATATGTCCCCGGAGGTCGTATGCAACAAGCCCCGTAGGTCGTCGGGTATATATCCCTTCGGGG